>PVJO010015126.1:9807-46078 GCA_004026905.1 Hystrix cristata | reverse complement strand
GGTAAAGTGTAGTTACACTTGTTGCAAATAGGGAGGGGTGGGTGAATGGAAGGGAGGGGAGGGGAAGGGGGGAAGAGGGGGGAAAACCAAGATGTATCATGTACAGGTACAAAATAACCATGTTGATTATGATCATTATGTATGCAATGTACCAATACATGTTCTTGGTAAAAAATAATAAAAAAAATTAAAAAAAAAATAAAGTAAAATAAACAAGGTATAGGGCCAGGCCTTGGTGGCACACACCTGTAATCCCAGCACACATGAGGCTGAGGCAGGATTGCTGCGAATTCAAAGCAGCCTGAATTCAAGGCCAGTCTGAACTGCATAGTGAGACCCCATTTTAAAAAACAAAAACAAACAATGTGCGTAATATTAAAGTGTAATTTTTCAGTACAAAATTACCAACACAAAAAAATCCATGGTCAATTCTTTTTTGCCTCAGGTTCTAACAGGACCCAGCACAGATCTGTTTATGATGAACCCTGTTTTTAATAAAATTTAATCGTAGTTTTTTAAAATTTATTTTTATTTTTTATTTTATTTTTTATTGGGGGGGGTGTTGGGGATCAAACTCAGGGCCTTACGCTTGCTAGGCAAGTACGCTGCCATTTGACGTAAATCCCCAACTTCCTATTTTGATTTTTTGAGACAGGGTCTCACCATGCAGTTCAGGCTGACCTCCAACTCAAGACGTTCCTCCTGCCTCAGTTTCCCAAGTGCTGGGATTACAGGCAAGGGCCATCACACTCAGTTTATTTTTATTTATTTAAGTACAGTTTTAGGGTGGTAATGTAGCTCAGTGGTAAAGCACTAGCCTGGTATGCACCAGGCCCTTGGTTACATCCCCAGCACTGTTAAAAAAAAAAAAAAAAAAGTAAAATACTACTTTAAAATGTTGCTTATCTTGAGTGCTGAGTTTTGTTACCCCTTAGAGTCTAGATTCCAAGTGAAAATTCATTTTCTGGATCCCAGGCAGAATTAAACTAACCCTTCTCCCTCCAGCAGGAGCCTGTAACCCTCATTCTGCCTGGTTCGGGTGAGCGCTGCCTGATCATTGTGTCCTCTCCACTCTCTGCCTTTGAGCTCTGAGCTCCTCCAGGGCAGGAAGGCATCTCCCATTCATCTCAGAATCCCCACAACCCTGAGCAACACCCCATCACCACCCTGTTCCCCAAGCCTTCCACTGGTGGTCGATAAGGAGGGTGGCGGCAAAGTGGAGGTCCAGGGCGGCATAGTGGTGGCCTTCACACACGCCAGGCTGGCCCACCTCTTCTGCCCTAAACACAAGAAACCACGGGAAGAGCGAGCCCGGCACAAGGTATACAGTGAAAAAGCGCTTTCTTGTAGGCAGCAGCCCAGGCCAGAGACCCCTCCAGAATCTGGGCAATCTGGATGCCACACCAAGTGACTCCTCGTGCTGCTGGTGTTGGAGTTAACTGGGGATCAGGCCCTGGTGACCCCAGTCTCTATGGGAGGGCGCTAGGCAACAGACCCAGGAAAACCCTGAGAATACCTCGGGCTGGCAAATTCAGCAGAACGCGCATCCTATAAAGGCAAAGAAGAGCACAGTGGTCCCCTCTGTCCGAGCATTCACCGTCCTCGGCTTCTGTCAGCCTCAGTCAGCTGTGAGCCACAAACACTAAGTGGACAACGCCAGCGATAAACAATTTGCAAGGTTTAACTAACTTTTATAGGACATATACCTTTATAATTACCCTACTTTATTATTAGTTATTGTTGTTCATCTCTTACCTGTGCCTAATCTGTAAATTAAACTGTATAATAGGAATGTCCACATAGGGAAAAATAGTATCTATAGGGCCCAGTACTATCCTCAGTTTTAGGCATCCCCTGAGAGTTTCGCAATAGTCCCCTGTGGGTGAGGGGAACTATAGTGTCACTGAGAAAATAGACTTATTGAAAGAAAAAGGCTGTTATGGTTCGTGTCTAGATGTCCCCCCAAAGCCTCATGTGGTCATAGGTGGGGTGTTTCCAGAGGCATCTGGATAGAGAGTGTGTAATTGCTAAATTACTCCACTGTGCTCACTTCAGCAGCATGTGTACTAAATTAGTCCACTGATTGGTTTGGCATAGTTCTGCTGGGATCAAAAATATGATGCTAGGATTAAGGGTGCTGGGATTAAGGGTGGGAGTGCTACCCACCCTAAGGGTGGGCAACCTGGATAAGATATAAGGGACAGAAAGAGGCTTGTCTATCGCTTACTTGCCCCACAGCTTTCGGCCTGCCGTGATCAGTTTCGTCTCTGCGATGCTGCCCTGCCTTGGAACCAACGGACTCTGAACTGAAACCTCTACAAACAGTAAGCCAAATAAACCTTTCCCCCTTCAACTCTGGGTATTTTATACCAGCAGCTAGAAAAGTAACTAAGACATGCGGTTGGGGATTTAGTTCAGTGGTAAAGCGCTTGCCTAGCAAGTGTAAAGCCCTGAATTTGATCCCCAACAGCCACAAAAAGTAACTAAGACAAAGCCTACATTTTCCCAGTTTGGGAGAAGTTAATTAGTCTGTCCTTCAATAGAGGGGTAGGAGGATTGGCTCTTCCCTGGCAGCACAGAGGGGGCTCGTTTGGAAAAGATTTGTTGTTAGAGCTGGGTGTGGTGGCGTACGCTTGTAATCCCAGCACTCAGGAGGCTGAGGCGGGAGGCCACTTTACTTATATTCACAAGGATTCAAACATACCAAAAGACGATCACAACAATAACAAATACATAAACGAGTTACATCATTGTTCATCATCAAGTATTATGGGTGTGTTCTCCACTACCCAAGGTTTATTTCCACCAGCATCATGGCAATCATGTGAGGAACACATTGACCATTGTTAGGACTGAAATGATTTTGCTAGGTGACAGAGCTTCTCAACGCCTCTATAATGTTATTGGGCTACCGTATATGGAATCCACCATCGACCAAAACGTTATTATGCAGTCCCTGGCCATACAGCCACTCCACTCCAGTGGGGGCCAGTTTTCCTCTCATTTCTCAAGTATGAGAAAAGTGAGCTGAGTGTCCACGGTCTCGTGGGCCTCTTACACGGCTTTTCTGCTTGGTTCAGAATAGAGTCCAAGGTCCTTCCCCTCACTCTGGCTCCAACCTGCCTTCAGTTTGCTCTTTCCTGCCATCACCTGCCCACAGTATTCCTCAGCTGCAATGGTGTCCTCTCGGTTCCTGTGACACTCAAAGGTGTTCTGGGTCTCCGGGCCTTTGTGTTTGATGCTCTCTTTGCTTAGAAGGCTCTTTTCTATCCTTCGGTGGGGACGACCCTGCCTCACTCACCAGGCTTTTCCAGTCTGACACACTTCTGATTCAGTGCCCGTGATGGTGGTCCCGACCTGAGAAGCATCATAATCAGAACTGTTGGGTAGCTGCAGTTGTTTCTGCCTCCTTCCCTATAGTGCCAGCACTTGAGAGGAGAAGGGTGAATTGTCTTTTATTAAACCTTGATTTCTAACTCACCAAAGCAAGACTCAGCAGAGTGGGTGCTCAAATAACTGTTACACAGACAAACGAAGAAGGGACCCGCTGTTGTAACACTACCTCCTGCAACACCCCTGCTAATTGGGAACCACACCCTTTGAATATGTCACCCTTTTTCCATCTTCATCAGTGCCACGGGCCCACTCCAAGGACTGACTAAAAATCAGTATAGAAAATTCGAGGCCCGTTTTACCCTTCCAAACAGATAGAGAGGTATGCCTACCTACAACTGTTTTGTTTTGTTTTTTTCCTGAATTTTCTTTCTGTTAAAGACATAAATGAGTCCTTCTGTATCATTTTGTCCTTGGGCTACCTGCAGTGTGTTTCCAGAGCTGGGGTGCTTTGGTCTTTCCAAGATCTGTCCCCACTAGGCTGACTGGGGTGTGGAGATTGGGGCCACAGCCAGAATCTCATTTCCAGGCTGGAGCCACATCAAGTGTGGGGAATCCAGTGATTTGCACAGGGCCTACATCCTTCTGGTTCACCAAATTATACCCATGTCACAAAAAATACGTCATGGAAGGGGTTGGGGATTTAGCTCAGTGATTAGAGTGCTTGCCTTGCAAGCACAAGGCCCTGAGTTCGATCCCCAGCACCACAAAAAAAAAAAAAAAAAAAAAAAAAAAAAAAAAAAAAAAAAAAAAAGACATGGAGAAAAACACTTGGAGATGAGAGACTAAACTGGTAAATATGGTGCCTGAAAGGTGAAGAAAATGAACAGAGAGACAGAAAAACATCCTAGAAAACAAGACAGATGCTTGATTAAAAAATGTATCTCTACAATGCAATTTGAGTGTGGTGGTATGTGCCTGTAATCCTAGACTTTCAGGAAGCTGAGGCCGGAGGAGCCCAAATTTGGGACCAGGTTGGACGATTTAGTGAGTCCCTGTCTCAAAATAAAAAATAAAAAAAGGTCCGGTGCCATAGCTCAGTGCAGAGGCCCTGGGTTTAACACCCAGAGCCGGAAAACAACATCAAACAGCCTAAAGCTCCCTCTTTGTGGGCTCCTAAATGCCCCAGATACAAACCCCTTAATCTAGACAACAAGGTCCTCAGAGCAGATCCTGCAGGCCATCTGTCCCTGCCTGGCCTGGCAAACTGGGGTGGGTGGGAGGCCCCACCCAGCTTCCCCAGGCCCCTGGTGGTCTCGCCGGCAGGGGCCCGCAGCCCCAGGGAGCCCCGCCCTCGCCTCCGGTCTATGTCACCAATTGACTGATCTCATCACCGTGTTGATTTATTCAATTATCCTCAGTGAAATTTTTGTACATTTTACTTTCTTTTTTGCTTGCCCAACTTTCATTTGGTTTCCTCCACTATTTGGGGTCAGGAATCAGTCTTTTTGGGGAATCAGTCTTTTTTTGTGTGTGTTTTTGTCTTTTGAGACAGGGTCATGTTATGTAACCCAGGGTAGCCTGGAATTTACGGTGTTCCTCCTGCCTCAGTTTCCCGCGTGCTGAGATTACAGGCGCGCTCCACTACGCCTGGCTAGGAATCAGTCATGAATCACCCTTCACTTCCAGGACGGCACGCAGCAGCTCGCGCAGCCGAAGCCAGTGGTGGTGAAGCTTTGGCACTTGTGCCGCAGCGGGACGCGGGAGCCCTCTCTGTCGCAGGCCAGCCAAGTCGCCCGGGTATCGCCTCAGCAGGTGAGCATTCAGTTTTAATTGCAGTGTTGGCGCTTCGCAGAAACAAGTGGGTTTTGAGTTGCAGTTTGGGCACTCGATCTCTGAAAGGTTCGCCATCCCCGGCCTAGGTTCTGGAGAAGCTTGGGTAAATTGAATTATGGCAAGAAGCAGACTTTGAATGGCTAAAGTAGGGTGTGAGAATAGGGTGGAATAGGGTGGCCCAGGGTAAGAGCCTGAGTGTCTCAAAATTTTGCTTAAATTGCCAGGCGGCCCAACACAGCAGGCGCATAACCTGAGGACGCCCAGACCATGCCACGGATCAAACGCCCACCCTGTCCTACAGCTGCGACGTCTGAGGACCCAGGTGAGGAAGGAAGAGAGGTGAAGCGGGGGCTGAGTGCTGGGTGATGGAGAAACGAGGGTGAGAGACGGGGACTTCCTGATGCTTCTCGGGCTTCTTGAGTTGTTTTCCTCCACCAGGCTGAGTAGAATAATTTTCCTTGCCTTCTATACGCTAAGAATTTTTTTTTTTTTTTTTGAGACAGGATTCTGCCAAGTAGTCCAGGCTGGCCTCCAATTCACTATGTGGCCCAGGCTGGCCTCAATTTGCAGCATTCCTGCTGCTTCAGCCTCCTGAGTGCTGGGATTTAAAAATTTATGTGGTCTTCTTGTTGTTGTTTTGTGTTTGTTTTTGTTTTTGTTGTTGTTGTTTGGTCCTGGGGCTCAAACTCAGGGCCTTGTGCTTTGGAGGCAAGCACTCTAACCACTGAGCTAAATCCCCAGCCCTAAGAATTTATGTTTTATGCTTGTTGCAGATACATTCTTCCAGTCAATGGTTTGTGGTTTTTGTTTATGAATTCTATTATCCGGGGTTTTTGTGGAGGGAGGGAGTTGGTGGGGATGAAACTCAGGGCCTCGTGCTTGCTAGGCAAGAGCTCTATCACTGAGCTAAATCTCTAACACCTGTCTAGGTATTTTAAATGTTGATGTTGTCATATTAATCAATATTCTCTATAACTGTATTTATAAAACTTGGTCTAATGTGTATTAGAGATATAATTTTATTTACTTTATTTATTTATTTATTTTGGTGCTGAGGATTGAACTCAGGGCCTTGCGCTTGCTAGGCAAGCCCTCCACCACTGAGCTAAATCCCCAACCCTATAATTTTATTTTTAAAATTTATTTTTTGGTTTTATTTTGAGACAGGGTTTTACTATGTAGTTCATGCTGGCCTTGAACTCACTATGGAGCCCAGGCTGGCCTCAAACTCACAGCAATCCTCTTGCCTCAGCCTCCCAAATGCTGGAATTTCAACCATACACCACCAAACCCTGAATTTATTTTCAGAGTAGAAAAACTGCTGATATTGGTGGTACAAGTTTGTAGATCCACCATTCTTGGGCGGCTGAGGCAGGAGGTTCACGAGTTTGAGGACGGCCTGGGCAATTTAACAACTTAGCCCAGCCTGTGTTTTATATACTTACATATATCCACACATACATATAGCATTCCCTACTGCTCCTAAGACAATAGGAACAAGATAAAGGGTTTTAATTAACCCAACAGGAAATGACGGAATTAAGAGACACAGTGAATGAAATGCAGGAGGCTGCTGCTGGCATATAACATGGCCTGACATTTTAGAACAATTTTGTCCTAAGTACCAGTACACTCTAAAACAGCAACAAAATCTCATAACATAGTACTTTATCATTATTATCCAGTATGTATTTTGTATAATTGTGTGAACTACAGTTTTATATATGACTGGCAGCTCACTAGGTCTGTTTACTCCAGCAGTACCACAAATAGGAGAGTGATAGATTGTAGCTCTGACATTTAGATAGCTGGATCCTAGTTAAGCAACAGGAATTTGTAGCTCTATTGTAACCTTACAGCTGTATGCATGATCCATCTTTGAACAAAATGCTATGCAGCACAGGGTTAAACTTGTATAATAATGTTGATGTTGAGTCAGTTGGTACAGGAATGATTTATTTAACAAAGACTTCTTAATTTTTGATGTGAATAACTGCCTTTCTTGTATATGTAAGATGTGTCTTTTTTCATTTTCAACTGCGTGATTTGCCAGTTTTGCCCATAGCATATTCAGTAACTTCCCCAGGTATTCTAACTTACCAGGTAGTCCACTGAATCCATTTTCCTGATTGATTCTGTCAAAGGGCAAAATTATAACACATTTAGTTTAAACATGGCTTTTATTTGCCATTCTGGAACCAGGAAACACCTTATTTTGTAAAGTGGAATGAGTATTCTGTCTAACTGAGCATAGGTGATTGGCTTTAGAGGCAGAAAAAAGGCTAAAGAAAGCAGAGAAAGGACAGACACAGGATTGGTTGTTTCAAATTTACTCCATAGGGTTCCACAAAAAAAAAAAAAATCCTTGTTTGTTGACTCAGGTTGGAATCTCCTGGGCTTTTTGAAAACTGGCCCTCTTAGGGGCTCAGTTTGACTCTGTGGACCTTCGCAGCAAGGTGTCCAGTTTGGCCTCTGTCGCAGGAGCTCAGTCTGCAACAGTGTCCTCCATCCGCTCTGTGTGACATCTGCTACAACACTCTGTCCTGGAGCCTGCGCAGCTCACTTCCTGGGCCCTGTGTGCTGAGGGGAGACCTGCATGTCGCTTTGCGGCTCTCTCTGGATTGGGGCTTTCCTCCCACGCATATCTTCCCCTTTTAAATTTGCGTTGCATTGAACTGCGTGCTCACAGCGCTTCTGAAATGGTCCAAGGGAGGTCAGACTGCTGAGTTCACGAGTATCTGAAACCATCTTTATCCCGCTGCACACCGAAATCCAGGTCGAGTTTCCCTAAGAATATTATTGTTCAAGGGCTGAGGATTTAGCTCAGTGGTGGAGCACCTGCCTAGCAAGCCCAAGGCCCTGAGTTGCATCCCCAGCACCTGCCAAAAAAAAAAAAGATTAAACTTTTTTTAAAAAGAATATTATTCTCTTCATTGCCTTCTGCTGTGCAGTGTTGTTTTTCTGAAGACCAGTGGAATTCTAATTACCATTTCTTTGTATGAAAATTCTATCTTCAGTTAGATGCTTTAGGATTTTCTCTAAACACAGTATTCTGGTATTTTGCAATAGAACTGAGTCTGTTTATTCATTTAATGTCCTTGTCATTCAATAGCCTCATCTGGAGACTCCTGCGTCTTATTTCTCAAATCTTAAATTATTTCTTTCATAATGCTTTCATCACTCTGAAATTTCTCTTTAGACAAATAGATACTTTTTAGTCACATAAGTATTGCTGATTTTTTTTAATATGTTGTGCTAGATATTGAAGCCAGATAAAAGGGAAGCACTCTACAGCTGAGCACATCTGTAGCCTACCTAGTATTTCTTGAAGTGTTTCTTAGCCATCTTTGACGAGAGTTTTATTTTCCTGTCTCCAGTCTTTTCAGTACTTTTGTCTATTCTAGGCTGCCTTATGCAATACCTCCTTAACATTCTTTTCCAACTCTTCTATTACTGTATAAAGGTTTACTTTTAGCTACTGACTTCCAAGGACACTTGTCCTATCTAATTTTCTTTTATTTTCTAGATATTCTTGACGTATGAGTGCAATATATTCTACTAACCTAAGAATACTGATTTCATTTATTTATTTATTTGAAACAGAGTCTCACTATGTAGTTCAGGCTGGCCTCAAACGCACAGTGATCCTTCTGCCTCAGCCTCCTGAGTGCTGGGATTACAGGCATGCGCCACCATGCCTGGCTTAATAATGATTTTAATATTTTCAATTTTTCCTTTTCTTTTCTCTTTTTTTGTTTTTTTTTTTTGGAGGGGGCGTTCTGGGGATCAAACTCAGGGCCTTGTGCTTGCTAGGCAAGTGCTCTACCACTGAGCTAAATCCCCAACTCCTTTTTTTTTTTCTTAACAAAAGTTTGTTTTCAAATTGCTGGTGCCATCCTTTTCTTCCTCATCTTCTTTTTTCTGTCTTGATCTCTGTTTCTGTATATATACCTCTGTCTCTGTCTTTCCTTCACCACCACGTTTGAGGATTTTCTCCAGTGCCCTATAAATTTTTGCCATCGTTTCTCAGCCTTTTGGCTAACATCAAATGTATAAACTTTTGCCCACTGCATTTACACAGAGATTGAAAAGCTAAGAAATCTGTGTATTGGATCATTCGTGTTCACTGAGAGAATTAGGCAGTATGCTGGCAGTGTGGTTTGTGCACATGCATGTGTGCGTGCGTGTGTGTGTGTGTGTGTAGGCAAACTAAAGGCCTCTTATAAACAAAAAAGTCCATAGAACATGGATGGCCATGACATTAGGTGTTACTAGATGACAAGGTCTCAGGACGTTTTACACAGTATAAACTCCCATTCTGCACAAATGCTGTATTTTAGGCCTGCTTCTTTGGAAGCTCATGTCTTTCTAAAGGGTGTGAGGTGTCTGGGATCATTTTATTGGTAGAGAAACAGGCAAAAAAATAAGTACAGCAACTCCCTAAGTCACAGAGCCAGTAGATGAGAGAATTGACAGGCATTGTAAGGTCTCTTAACTTCGCAGCTGCTCCCCACACTTGACCCTACTAATAAATGACTAAACGGAGAGCAAGGTCCTAAAGTCCCTGAGCCTGAATGGTGAGTATAGCAGTGTCTCTAGTACCGTACGAGCCACATGAACTCATGAACCTCGTGTTATTCTCATGCCAATACTGCGTCCTCCTGACGAGGTACTGGTTGTCTGGAGGTGCAGAACAATCGTGGAGTGGGTTCCGTGATGACCTTTTTAGGCCAAGCCCTTGACACGCAGCCCGGGCCCAGCCATGAAATTCACATCTGGGTATTATTCTAACACAAGTATTTGGTCTCTTCCATCTGGATATGACTTTAATGCAAGCCTTTTGTCTGTTCCCTCTGCAGAAAAGGAACAGTGTACTCGCCGGCCGCGTACTGTATTTAGCCAACGTCAACTGGCAGTATTGATGGATGCCTTCGAGAAGAACTCTCTTCCAGAGTGTGACGTTGTACAAGAATTGGCTTCAAAACTGGATCTCAACGAAATGGTGATAAAGGTGGGTACCTGAGTGTGTCTCTAGGTGTAACACCTGACCCAGAACTTCACACAATTTTAACCACCATCATACGTGTCCCATGTATTGATTGATGCTGTGTATCTGTACAGAGGTGAAATACACGAGATTTTCAGTCTCATTCATGGTCACTTTTTTGAGGAAGACTAAAACTCACCTAGAGGATTTGTCTTCCAAGAGTAATCAACACAAAAGCCAGAATTTGAATCCTACCCCACAACAGTACATAGGACCTTTGAGTCTGGATCTCAGATACTACCATTTGAGTTGGTTCCCATATTAGCAGCCCACTCTTATAACTAGCCCAGAGCTGTAAGACCTAACCCACTTCCTGGAGATTGGCCCTAATCCCTTCCAAAGCTCATGTTCTGAGACCAAATTATTTCTCACCAGGCTCTACCTCTTAAAGCACATGCCACCTCTGCATACTATCACAGGGAAGACAAACACCCACCACCTGAATCTTTATTCAAAGTACGGGAGGTAGATCTCTAGGCACTGCTGAATCAGAACATTCATAATCATTCAGATGTCTTCAAATAAATTCCCAGACAATATTCAGGGCAAAATCCCTGAATGAATCTGAGGCAACCCAAGCTACACTCCCATTCCTTACTCTCAGACTTCAGAATGTTTTCTCGGAAAACCTTGAGCAACCACTAATACAGAACCACACCCAGTGCCTTTATTTAATCTTTCTTGATTTGGAGATTGAATGTTCTATCCTCCTCTACCCATTGCTAGTGCAATCCAATTCCCACTTTGCCTTCTGGGACCCAGAACAGCAGAGGATACAAAGAGCTTCCCTTGTTCAGATAAGTCTAAAGCGATTCGAGATTACCTTGCTAACATCAAAAACCTCACTTCCTAAGGAACATGAAGATAAAACTTTGGACTCTTTCTCTTTTATCAACTTGCTTCTCTTTTCCCTTTAGAACTGGTTTAAGAACCAGCGTATGAAACAGAAGAAAGAGCAGCTAAAAAGGCAGCTGGATGCATCACCTGGAACATCCGCCCAGCACTTTTTGGAAAAGCCAGAAGCCCCATTACAAACATCTATTACGACCGCTTCACTCATTCCTGGGACTTCAGAGGACCGTAACCATGATCCACAGGAGTCCTCTGACAGCCAGACCAGCAGGAGAGATGGCACCCCCGCGTTGGGTTCACCAGTGAACAGCCAGTGTGATGATATCCAGAACATACATCTGGGGAATTTGGACACTCCTTGGACCTGCACTCCCTCTGACATATGTGAACTTGTGGGACTGTATGCCCTGCCTGGGGAAGATGATCCCAACAGTCTAGATATATATCTCCCCACAAGGCGCCTTTAGTGAGGGAGGGAGCATGGCACTGCTGTCCAGGCTGACTCTCGATACCCACAGTTTTGGGCACAAGTCCACAATTGCAAGCGCTGTTACCAAATGATTCGAATCTATGTATAGTAGAGCTTGAGGATTTGTCACTTCATATAAGGAAAAAAAAAGCAACTATCGGGGCTGGGGATTTAGCTCAGTGGTTAGAGTGCTTGCCTTCCAAGCACAAGGCCGTGAGTTCGATCCCTGGCACCAAAAAAAAAAAAAAAAAAAGCAACTATCTCACTTCCATTGTCACTTGTCTTTTATTTGTTTTGAATGCCCCCTCCAACAATTTCAGTATCCCATACAGTCCTCCTAGGAAGGAAGTCAGCTGCGCAGTGTAATGTAGACCCCTGACTCTCCCACACGCTAAGTGCACTAAATAAAACATGCACTGGTTCTCTCTGGAAAACATCAGAAACAGTTTGAGAGGCTCCCGGGCCTGGGCTGGCTGAGAAAATATTCACAGTGAACAGGTAGGAAAAGCCTAGGCACACGGCGGAATCCACCACACCCTCAGCATAGCGCCATACAGCTGGTAAGAAATCCCCCGCACCCGGCTCTCTCTGAGGAGGAAAGCGTTTGGAACACACATGCCACACTCACCTCCAGGTTTTCCCTGGTTTGACTCTTCAACTTCCTGTCTCGAGAAGTGGAAGAGACGAAACACACATAAGTCTCCTTGGACCATAGAACAAAGTGATAGTTTAAATGGGTGCTGAAATACTTGCAGGGCTCTTGTCCAGCAGGATCAGTGTATAGGAGTGTCTCAAACTCAGATCTCCCAGTTTCTCCACAGAAGGGGTTTGCCAGTGCACTTCCAATTGCTCTATACAGTTGCTTTCCTCCCTAGACTGTTCAGGCAGTTAAGTGGTGATGACAGAGACCCTAAACAAGTTTTGCACCTCTGCAAGCTTCTCCCTGGCTTAACGCTACAAAAAAAAAAAAAAAGAATCCATTAAAAGGGTCCATTGATACTTCCTGGAAGAAGTTTGTCCACGCATTGAGTGTTCCTTCTTTTCCACACCTATCTGAGGGACTGTATCTTACACCCGGAACCCCATTCTGGGAGCAGTAAGGAATAGGGGTATGTGAGTCTCTTTAGATCACAGAACAACCAGGTGCTTATAGACAGGGAGGCAAACATTTCTATTGCCAATCAGGTGAGGGTTCTTTTGCTCAATTCCAACAGAAATCACAAATCAGCAGAATGCAGCTCCACTGGCCACTCCAGATTTTGGTGTTCCAGCTCTGGGACATGATGCCACTGGTTGATTCAAGTTGAGGCCAAAAGCTGTTGACATTTCTGGTCGCTGACTGTCACTGATCTTTGGCTGCTGGTCTCTGGAGTTCTTCAGAGTCCCTGGCCCCAGCATCTGTTGCTCTTTTTTAAACAACCACTTGGTCCACATTATTCAATACAAGAATCATAAGTAGATTTACACAACCTTCCAAACCCATGCTTTTACCACACTATGAGAGTAATCAATGGTGAGTAGATTTACAGGAGCACCAGAGTGAGGCTTTATTTGAATAGGAGCCATGCTGTAGCATAGGGTGTTCACAGCCCAAGGAGGAGCCCTCCTATACCACCCGAGAAAGTGAGGGGAGTGCTACTTATATAGCCTCAACAGGCTTGTGACTGGTACAAAGACAAGCCTGCTGATTGGTCTGAATTTGAGCCTGTAATTGGTCCAATTTTCAGCCTGCTCACTGAGGCAAACTCAAGGCTGATGACTGATCCAAATTCAATTCTAGTACTTAGCTGAAATGCAGACCTCCCAGGGTAGATGCAGGTCATCCAGGAGAGTCACGGCTATCACTGGGGCAGTTCTTCAGAACACTGGGTGTCTTAGTTAGGTTTTCAGAGCCAATGATTGTAAGAGAGCAGATTTAATAGAGGATATTTATAGGTTACAATATTCACCCACAAGCCAAATGCAGAAAGTGCCAAATGTCTCTCTAGGCACTGGAGACCCAAAAGATCCAATCAAGGGCTGGGAGCCCACAACACTGTCCCATGTACGTCTGTGTCTGCAGATGATGGCTGAAGAAATCTTTACTGGAACCAGGATACGTTGCTCACCGCAGAGATGACAACCAGAGCTCCCCCAAAGCAACAGCAGCCATCATCAACAACAGCAAGGCCCCAAACTCCTTCCTCAACGAGAACAGCTGAGTTCCTTTCAGGAGAACCAGCCACAGCAGAGCTTCTCCTGGGAAACAGCCCACCAACTAGCTTTGGCCCCCACTCTGCTTTATGTTGAGTCAGCAACAATCCTCAGGTGGATCCTCTACACCCAGCATCACACCAACTCAGTCCAGCTGGGCGTTCTGGCTCAAGTTGACCACATTAAGTCCACCACACTGGGAGATGCAGTCACTTGATTGGTAGTGGTCAAGTATCTGAAAAGTGAGAGCATTGAAACCAGAAACTTCTTAGGTGAACTAGCTGTGTTCATCAAGCTTACTGGGGTTTGAGGATGATGAGGGTGTTAGCAACATCCTAGATCCCTCCTTGATCCCTTCAATGTTAGGTTTGGTTTCTTGGCAGTGGCATCCAGTGCAATAAAAACAGGGCAGGGATGGGGGCACTGCAGCTGACAGCTGAACTACACCTCTGGGGAAAGTGGCTTGGATAGTAGCCACAAAGTTACCCGGGGGTGCCGGAAGGACACTGAAGCAAGACGGGACAGTCCATCCTCAGGGGACCATGAATATGAAGAGAAGGGGCTCGAAAGTTTTGGACCTAATCACACTCTCTTCTTACCCTCATGGGAAAATGGGGAGATGTGGGTGATTCTCATCAGTCTCACTTCTAGGGGCCACAAAACCCTCACCTGGACAGTACAGAGAGAAGGCAAAAACACACAACTGCTGGTTTCTCCTTGGATGACGTTTGCCATCCACATGCTGCCCCATGGTCATGCTTCTAGCTAAACTGCATCTAGAAGTTCACAGAAAAGACAATGGTCCCTTGGGTGCCTGAATGGAAGTTTACACACAAATAGAACCACTGGAATAAACTGATCATTTAAAACAGATGTTTAAATAAATCCTGGCTGGGATTTAGCTCGGTGGTTAGAGCGCTTGCCTAGCAAGCATGAGGCCCTGAGTTTGATCCCCAGTACCAATCAATCAATCAATCAATCAATAAATCTTACCTCCTTAAAATTTATATTAGTCTATGTTAATATTACATGATGAGGTTGGGGGTTTAGCTCAGTGATACAGTGCTTGCCTAGCAAGCACAAGGCCCTGAATTCAATCTCCTGCATGCACACACAAAAAAAGTAAAAGTGAAAAATGCATTATGATGGGGTTTATTCTGAGCTACTCAAAAAAGAAACAGAACCGTCCACAATAAACAGTGGTCAAGGTTTGTGGAACCAAAACTTACACATTTGGTCAACACGAATTGAACTCTGACCCTGTGGCATGTTCTGTGCAGGATGCAGGGATTCAAGACCCATGACATAGTCCCAGGACATTGGGTCTTGCTAGGGGAAAAGTGAGGCTGAGCAAAAGAGGCTGAGTGACACAGAGTGCTAGAACCTGCCTGAATGAAGAAAGGAGGGGCTGAGGATTTAGCTCAGTGGTTACATTGCTTGCCTTCCACACACAAGGCCTTGAGTTCGATCCTCAGCACAAAAAAAAAGGAAACCACCAAGATGTATCATGTACAGGTACAAAATAACCATGTTGATTATGAACATTATGTATACAATGTACCAATACATGTTCTTGGTAAAAATAATAAAAAAATTAAAAAAAGGAAACAAAATAGAGTAAGCAACTGTCTAAAATAGTCACAAAAAATAGTCTGTAAATACAAGTGTGCCCATTGGGTTCTGAAGTATGATAAGTTTTCTGAGTGGCTGATGTAGGTAGCAGGCCAGAAGCGGAAAGGACTGAACACTTGTTTGGCAGCATGTTGTTTCTCACACACTTTCCCTCCTATAGGTAACAATAAGCAGCAAATACTTTTATGGCTTTGCCCATTGAATCCTGACAAATTCGGTGGAGACGATGCAAGCGTGGAGAGGTGTCTTCCTGACCTCGGTGGAAATCTGAGAAACAGAGTGACCAGACTCCCCACTGTTCAGGAACCCCCGCTATCTAGGCAGGAGTCCCAGAGCCCACTAATGATGATTCCACATCACTCCTTGACTGCATTTGTTCATTAAAATTTTATCAAACTTAAGAGGATTTGGCTGTTGTTTTACAGAGAAAGAAAATAAGTAGTCATTACCAACAGGGGTGTGGGAATTCCCTGTGAGGGATGAGGAAATCCAAGTAGGAAAACCTGAGCCGGGGGATAGCTCAGTGGTAGAGCACTGGCCCAGCATGCTTGAGGCCCTGAGTTCCAGTCCCAGCACTATACAAATAAAGAACAATAAAAAAGAGGATAAATCTTTCTATGACACAAAGAGCCAAGTGACCAGCTCACTGAAAAGTCTGAGAAGACAGTAGGAACTCCACTGTCATACAATCATGTCAGACTCTTATGACCCAAAATCTTACCCAGATTCAGTGACTAAACTGGAATGTCAGGCAACTGTAGCCACAGATCAATAATTGGTGGCTTTTGGGAGAAATTTTGTGATTTGAGGAAAATCAGATAAAATTTCTTCATTCATTCATTCATTCATTCAAAGGATGCTCACTGTGTTCTCAGACCTTGCACAGAATGTACTAAAGAAACTGAAGAAAGGATGTAACAAAGTTAGCACCTGAGGCTCTCAGCCCAAGCCATAGTCAGAGAACCACAGAAGGTCAATGATTGTCTCAAAGAATCCCTGCCATTTTTTTTGTTTGTTTGTTTCAAAGAATTATAAGATTTTACCCATTTTATGTACAGAAACCTGGACCCTATGTTTGTAAGAGAATCAGCATGGTTTTAGATCATCAAACATACAATTTGTCATTAGAACAAGTATAATTTATCCACATGGATGCAGAGACCAGAATGGTTTTGCATTTGCTCCCATGGTAGCCACAAGCAAACTCCACAAAATATATTGGTTTAGGACAATAATTTCTCATTCTCTCTCCCAGGTTGTGGTTTTACTGGACTTATCCAGGTGGTGTGTCATTTGGTTTCAATCAACTCATGGGGAAAGTTGAGTCTTCTGAAGAATCTTTTGGGCTGGGCATCTAAATGACGCTTTAGGATGTTGGAATCTTCACATGGGGTGGCTGAAACATTTGAGGTCTGGTTAGTTGTTCCATTCTCTATGTGACCCCCACAGACCACTTGACTTCATCAATCACGGAGGTCTCCTGCTTGCTGGTTTCAGTGAATGCTAACTGGCTTCCACCAGAGTAAGCCTTCCAAAGGGATAAGCAGAAGGTGCAAGGCATCAAGGACCCAACTTTTGTACATGATATCACTGTGGCCACATTCTATTTGGCACCTGGAGCCACACACAACCCAAATCAAGAGGAGGGAACTACACAAGGGCATGGTTATTTTCGTCTTGTTGAGGAGGGAGGGCATCCTTGAAGACTGGCTAGTCTTCCACCCTCCAGTGCCAGTGACTTATACACCAAAGCACCAATTCCCTCTAGAGAACCCAAATGTAATCCAATAATTACTAACAGGTTTAAGACTGATGTCCAGGGTCTCATTATCTAAGTCAGACAGTCCTGGTGCAATGAATTAAGTATAAATTCTTATATGCAGTTCCTTTCAATGTGTACACTAACAAGACAACTTATCCGTTCCATATACACCAAAAATACAAACCTGAAACAGACATTGGACAAAATGTAATTAACATGATTATTTCAAGCGTGAGTAACAGAATGTGTAGAGCAGTCACTGGTCCATATCGTATCTGAAAACCAGGCAGACACATATCTGTCCGGGTGTGTGTCTTTGCCGCAATTGGCTCTACCCTCTGATCCTCAGCTTGTTTGAGTTCCTGCTGAGATGCAAGAATGGCAGAACCATTCCCTCTAAAGGGACTTTGATCATTGACTCTGTTGCAAGTGTGCAGAACCTTTTAGGAGAAACGAGATACTACCTAAAAATGGGTCAAAGTGGGTTTAAGAAAATCCTGAAAAATAGTCTCTGTCCACAAACACTATCTCAGGCCTCAGTATTGATTATTCTTATCCTCTCTTTCTCCATGCCCATTGCTGCTCCATGCTCCATGTTTCTCCAGCTTTACTACTGCATATGTCCCTTTCCTTCACCTTCCTCTAGTATGACACCCAAACGCTTCAAGGTACGGTGCACCACAAAGACAATGATACACTTCTAACCCTTCTTCAGGGTTTCATTCCAACATGGAATTAACTCTCCTCCACTCTAAACTCTTGGGTTCTTTTTAGGCACAATCTTTTCTTTACATTTTCCCTGTCTCTTTCTTGGTCGCTTCTGTATTTCAATACCAGGTCAAAGGACCTCATCATTAGCCTGTAATTTTCTTTGAGGGAATTGAGCAATTTTTGCTGTAGGTGAATGGAAACTGATTTGGAGTCCACGGCTCGCTCAGGAAAGCATACATTAGGTTGTCTATCCCCTTGCCCCTTTGGTAGGTGGCCGCTTTATCTTAACGCCAACGCAATCCTACAGGTAGACCCTGCTAAACAGACATGCAGTAACTGCTTTCAGCTCGTCCTTATGTGTGCTAAGCCCCCAAAAGATTAGGTTCCGCGGAAGTTCTTTGGGGAGTTCTCCGTGGTGCTGAAGAATAGCGCGGCTTGACTGTGACTCCAAAGGAGGAGCAATCAGGGCGAAGCAAGAGCCCTGTTGACGCATGATGACTCAAATCGCTATGACGTGCAGAATTCACTTTGGGCTTTCTGAACCAAAATTTCTAAATTGTTTCAGATTTTCCTAGCACAAATTCTTACACAAAAGAGTTTAAGATTTCAACAGCATTACACATATGAATCATTCAGTACTTATGAAAATATTTTCCCTGTTCTTTCTCCCAGAAGAACAAGCTGTTTTGAGAGTTGCTCTTTATTTTCATTTTCACAAAGCTACAGTGGTAAAATAAACCTACACTCCACACAATCATCTGAAAAAGTGTATATTTGGATTGAGGATTTAGCTCAGTGGTTAGAGTGCTTGCCTAGCAAGCACAAGGCCGAGTTTGATCCCCAGCACCAAAAAAAAAAAAAAAGTGTATATTAGAATGGATGGGAATCTCCTCACCCTTCCCTCACAAAATAAATACTATAGCACACAATATCTTCATCAGTACCTTATCATCTTTTTTACTGGAAGAATAGAAAGCTGTGTTGCCCGTGTATGTGTGCCAAGAGCTAACACTGTCAAGGAATGAACTGAATCAGAGACTCTCAGGAGTTAGTGCATAAATTATCCAAGACCTTCATCCCTCTGTTGAGAGAATTCTAGGGTATGTGTTGCAGACCGTCTCCCATAGTTTTCGTATGGACTAAACAGTAGTTGCTCACTGAAGCAGCTGATATGATGGAGCATCTTTACTGGCTGCATCCCTTTCCTGTGACATTTCCCCTCTCTTTTTGATGCCATCTTCCTTTCCCAAACAAACTTCCTGTACTTGCTCCCAAGTCTTCTTGGGGAACATCACTAAGAGAAACATGTGATGCTTTTTAATAGTTTCCACTATTTGCTGCAACTGCAATTTAAGGACTAGCTTTTCTTAGATTTGGTTATGGATGAGATATTTCATATCCATCAAATTTTCATCCCTAAATTCCCTAAAGGCTACAACCTATATGAACAGAACCCAGATGATCTCTGTAACTGTTCTCTGAACTATGTACTTGTGTATTATACATTTATCTGTTTGTTAGGTCGTTATGGTTTGGATGAGTGTTCTCCAAAAGTCTGTGTTAAAGAATTTATCCCCTGCTGTGCGTGGTGGCTCACATCTGTAATCCTGCCCCTCGGAAGACTGAGGCAGGAGCATCACTGGGAGTTCGAGGCCAGATTGGGCTACATAGTGAGTTCAAACCTAGATTGCACTACGCAGCAAGACTGTCTCAAAAAAAAAATTATTGCCAGAGTGTTATTAGGAGGTGCTATGGATCTTCAGAAGGGAGACATGCCTTTAAATGACACTTTGGGACCCAGTTTCATCATTTCTTTCTCTCTGCTTCCTGGATCATGATAGTGGTTTTTCTCCACCAGACTCTCCCACTATGATGTGTTGTCCTAACCAAAGGCCCAAAGCAAAGGGGCTGCCCAGTCTTGGGCTGAAACTTCCAGAACTATGTGCTAAGCAAACCTTTTTTCTTTTTAAATTAATTGCCTCAGGTATTTCATTGTAGTAATACAAAGCTTATATATAATAATTGTATAGAGGAAGAAACTTACATCACACTGAGCATATAGAAAACCCCAAAATCTCGAAAGAGACAATGAACGTCTCTGTTGCAGCTCTTCATGCAATGTGGGGGAAACTGAAGCAGCCAATGAAAAGTCCTCCTTGACTCTTGCCCACCCACCAGGTCTCCCTGCAACTCCACAGATAACCACAGATAGTAGTTTGTTGTGTTTCTTTCCAAAATGTCTTCATAAATTAAAAACCAATTCTTTCTCTTCCTATAAGGATGTCAGTCTTATTGGACTAGGGTCCCACCCTTATGATCTCATTTTTAATTTTAATTATCACCTCAAATGTCCAAATACAGTCACATTTGGGGATAAGAGCTTCGAGCAGGAATTTGGAGGCTGGAGGCATAATTTGGTCCATAACATGACCTAAAAAGTATAGTGTATAGTGCCTGATACCTAATCAGTACTCAAAAAAAGGGAGCAATGGTAATGATCAGTAAAGAGGCTCCTGGGGAAGGGAATCAGTACTCGGAAGCATATAAACAGAGCTACTGCACCCCCTCATCTCTCAAATATTTGTGGCTGATCAGTTAATGAATTATTTCACCACTGAATTGGGCCACTGGGTACCGGGGGCAACAAGTCTTGCCAGATGAAGGAACTCTCGGTGATGAGGATGAATTTCCCACCACTGCTTTTTATCATAGGCTTTGCATTCTTTTCTAGCATCAGATATGTACCCTTCCTTATAAATTCTTTGCCTTCTCTTTTAAGTGTTAGTTGTATGGCCATGGGTTTAAATTTTCTCTTTCCCACCCCTACGTCTAGCTTTTAAGCCACGTGGATCCCCTGTCACTCCCTTAATTGTTAAGTCTGATTCATGACTGAAATTGTCTTCAAATGATCCCAAAATGTCATCCGTGAGTCACAGATAAAGATGCTGCAGCCACTACAGGAACAGTCTTGGGAGCAATAACTAATTTAGAATTTATCTTGGTTGGGAATTTAGCTCAAGTGGTAGAGTGCTTGCCCAGCAAGAGCAAGGCCTTGAGTTTGATCCCCAGCACCCCTTCAAAATGTATCTCATATTTTTATCTCCCCACATTATCATCAAGATTTTTTTGCCTCCTTCTACCTGCAACTTCTCTCTTTTTTTTCTTTTTCTTTTTTTTTTTTTTTTTTGTGCCAGAGATTAAACTCAGGACCTTGCACTTGCTAGGCAAGCACTTTAACCACTGAGCTAGATCTCCAGCTCTCATTTTAGTTGACTTCATTTTTCTAGAACAATTGTGTGTGTGTGTGTGTGTGTGTGTGTGGTGCTGGGCATGAAGCCCAAGGCTTTACACATGCTAGACAAGTGCTGTACCCTGAGCCCCACCCTCAGAACAATCCTTATAACAGTTCAGTTTAATAAACCACAGTCTTATTTACAAATATTTCTACTCTCAGAAAAGAGGAAGATCTTTTACCTTTTGCTATAAGGTGACTTTTAGTGTCAAAGGCAGGACTATATCTGCATCCATAGCAATATAACAAATTTCTACAATTTCTAGTTCCTCCTTTAATGATATATGCTAATACTGAAATTTGGGGATTCCTTTGTTAAATATTAGTGATTCTCTAGGCAGCCAGAGGGTTGGGAACAATAGACCTTCTGTCATCGGCCTAACATAAGAGCTGCCTCAAAGGAGCCTCACGTCCAGTGACTGCAGAGATACAGACTGCATGTTGTGCTTTAAATAGTAGGTCCTTGGATTGAGGAAATAAAAATCTAGGCTTGTAATCTGTGGATGAAACCTTACTGTCTCAGAACAGCTTACTCCCGGAAAGAAGAGTACAATGAGTCATTGAAGTGATTTGCTGGTGTTGACAAATCATTGCAGAAAAGTGAACAATACATAATCAAAGGTGGAATTTCTTTATGTGATGTTTTTCACATTGATTTCAATAAGTCGAAAGCATCTGGAGAGCCAGTATTTAAGATGCATTTGTAAAATGAGGGAACCCATAAAAAGAATAGTGATCAATATGTAATTACCAAAAAAATTAACTGTTTATAACCACAATGACAAACATGAATGAATATCATAAAAAATGCTATGTAAAAGAAACCAGACACGGCTGGGGATTTAGCTCAGTGATTAGAGTGCTTGCCTTGCAAGCACAAGGGCCTGAGTTCGATCCCCAGCACCAAAAAAAAAAAAAAAAAAAAAAGAAACCACACATAAGAATATATATAAAGTTCAAAAAATAGACAAAACCAAACTGTGGTATTAGAAATGCATCCTTAGGTGGTAGAACAAAAAGAAGAATAAAGAAATTATTATCATAAATGTAGGACAGTAGTCTCCTCTAGGTAGAAGGAACAGGCTAGTAAGAAGAAGGGGAGGGAGGATTCTGGAAAACTGGAAATATTCAGTTTCTTGGCCTGAGTGGTAGTTAAATGGATGTCTGCTTTGTTACAAATCATTCAGCTCTGTATGTTTAAATATCATTCACTTTTCTCCACACGTTATTGAACTAAGATTTTGAAAAACATTGATGCCTGAGAGTAGTCAAAGAAATTTAAAAATCATAAGAAGGTAGTGTTATTGTAACACTTTAATAATTGACATGATTGAAGATAGACGAATGAGGGAAAATAAAGAGCCCTTAAAAAGACCATGAAATCTAGAATATTCTGGTATAGAATAGCGGTGGCATTATAACCACTGGGGAACAGAAAACTAAACATCCGAATGGGACCTTGAGAATGCCTACAGAAAATAATCTTGTAAAAAAACTCTCCTTATAAATATTAAACTAAAAACTGCTAGAAATGTAAATCACGGCCCCGCCCTTCGACATTCGGCAGCTTCACACGCATTGGAACTTCCGGCCTCTAGGCGGCATCTGGAGGCTCACGGGCGCTCCGCGAATACGCATGCGCAGGTTTGGCCACGAATTTGACGCTTGCGCACCAACTGTGCACTCGGCATCACAGGTGCGCATTGCGCTCACGTACATGCCGTTGTGTGCACACACTTAATCGCGCTGTCCCGTTATTCCAGATTTTCTTCTGGTAGCGGCCGAACAGACCCTCCGGTCCGAGATGTCCCAGCTGCCCACAGACATCACTGTCCTGCAGACGGCCGCCACGGGTGGCGACGACGGCTTCCCGCGGGCGGAGGTAGGCGGCGGGAGGCGGGGCCCGGCCCCGATGCGGCCTGAGGAGGTCCGAGGAGGCCCGGTGGCGGCGGCGGCGGCCCGGAGAGGCCCGGTAACGGCGGCCAGGGCAGGCCCGGTGGCGGCCGCCAGAGGTCCGGGGGCGACGGCCAGGGCGACCCCGGCGGCGGCGACGGCCAGGGGGACCCCCGCGGCGGCCAGGGGAGCCCAGGCGGCTGCGCCCAGGGGGGCCCCGGCGGCGGCGGCGGCGGCGGCAGCGGCAGCGGCGGCCCGGGAAGGACCGGCGGTGGCGGCGGCCCGCGGGGGACCGGCGGCCAGGGAAGGCCAGATGGGGGCGGCGTCTCGGGAAGCCCGGATGGCGGAGGTCGCCCGATTGCTGGGGGAGCCCCTGGAGGAAGAGGGTCCCGAGAACAGGCCCAGGTCCAGAGCTGGCAACGCCGGGAGCCTGGCTGCCTTGCCGTATCTCCGCCTCCGTCACCCACTTAGCCTTTTAGGAATTAATTACCAGCAGTTCCTTCGCCAGTATCTGGAAAATTACCCGATCGCCCCGGGCAGAATACAGGAGCTTGAAGAACGCCGCAGGCGATTTGTAGAAGCCTGCAGAGCCCGGGAAGCAGCGTTTGATGCTGAGTATATGCGTAATCCTCAGAGGGTGGATTTTGATATTTTAACATTTACCATAGCTCTGACTGCATCCGAAGTTATCAATCCTCTGATAGAAGAACTTGGTTGTGATAGGTTTATCAACAGAGAATAAAAAAAGTGACGCAACAACTCCAAGACGGCCTCTGCATTCACGTCAAACCATTCCTGCAACTTGTTTTTGAGTAGTCCAAGTGTATTGGGAATAAGGCAGTACACAGTTGGGAAAAAAGGAAGATTACCATGAAAAAGCACCAGAAAATATTTAAAATGTCGAAAGCATTGTAAGAGTCCTGTAACGTTCTTAGACTTTGTGATAGATCCAGAATTGTGATGGATTCTTTCCCCTGCGTTATAGAAAATGTCTCTCAACATGGCTTCATTAGAAAGTAAAGGATGGTTTTATGAAACTGAGACTTGATGAAGAAAACTTGCCAATATTAAAGCCCGTGATGAAGAAAGAAACGATCAGATAGTGATTATAGGAATAAAGAATTACAGCTGGTTTTAGGACTGAAAGGCTATGGGAAGAATTCGACGTTATCAAAATATGTGCGTCTTCGTGTTATATTCATCATTTTTAGTGTCAGGCTGATTTTCTGTTTTCTGCGGCATGTCAAATGGCAAGCAAAGTAAATATTGTATATATTCCATGATAAAGTGTGTTTTCAAAAATACCAAATTTCTGGATTTTCCTTTCATTCAGTTAAATCATCTATTCATAAGCCCCAAGAATATAAAATACACAGTGAAAAGTCTTACATCCTCCTCCCCTTTAACCCTGTACCTAACACAGCTTCTGTCAGTAACCATGGCTCTTCTGCGCTACTTGCATTATGTATACACAAGGAAATATAAATTTGGATTTTTTTTTATTCACAAAAGTTGGCATATTGCTTTTCATTAAGATCCTTCCAAATCCCTGTACTTCCTTATTCTTTTTTTTAGAGCTGGTTTTCTTTCCATTCTACTGATATGTTGTTCTAACCAGAAATATACTGATGGACAGTTAGTTGCTTTCCATCATTTGCTATTGGCAAGGGAAAAAAGTGGCTGTAGTAGTTCATTTCTTTTTTTTCTTTTTTTTTGGTGCCGGGGATTGAACTCAGGGCCTTGCTGTTGGCAAGCACTCTAACCACTGAGCTACATCCCTAGCCCAGTAGTTCATCTTCTATGCGTGTCCTGTGATATGTATGCAGATATGAAATGCTTTCAATTCTAAATGGACTTTTCATATTTTAACATCTCAAATTGGGGTACTAACATTTGATGGTGTAATACAGCATTTTTTCCCGAGGTTTTCATAAAACTTATGTATTGTCTAATGAGTAACTTAGGTTCTTCGTTAAATATAATCTATGTAGGATGAATTTACAGAAGTGAGAATTCTGGGCCAAAATACTCATTTGGAATTTTATAGATATTGCTAAGTTGCCTTCTATACATGTATCACTTTATACTCATACAAGCAATTAGTAAACATGGACTTTTCCTTACTGTTTAGCCAACACAATAGACTATCAATTATGTGGCTCTTATCAATCTGATAGTTGAAAAATAGTGGAATATTTTTAATTTGCTTTTCTCTTCTAAATGATGTTAAATTTTAAGAGTCATATACCCTTTTCTGTGAATTATCTGTTCATATTCTTTATCCATTTCTCTCCCAAATAATATCGTCATTTCTTTATTGATCTAGTAGTTCATTATGTACCAGTGATAAGAGGTATGATAATATCTTGTGATATAAGTTACAAATATTATTTTCTGCCTTGTCATCTCTCTTTGGCTTTTCTGAAAATCTTTTGGGCATGGAGGTTTTTGTTTTATTTCCAGTTTTTCTTTAAACCTGCAGGACTTTTAATCCCGAGGTTTTCCTGGTGTGTGTGTGTATGTGCATGCATGTGATGTCATTGTTCATATTTGAATCTTTGAACCATTTGGAGTTTTTTCTGAAGAACAGTACAGGGTAAGGATCTGTTTTTCGTAAAGATGGCTACCTGGTTGACCTTCCTGGGGAGACTGGAGATTGAGTTCATTGCCAATGGTAGTGATTTGATCATGCCCATGGAATTAAACCTCTATCAAACTCTCAATGGCAGGATTCTAGAGGCTTCTAGGTTGGTGAACACACAGAGGTAAGGGTGTAGAAGCTCTATACACCTTCTGAACCTTGCATCTTTTGGGGGGCTGCTGGGGATCAAACTCAAAGCCTTGCACTTGCTAGACAAGCGCTGTGCCACTTGAGCTAAATCCTCAGCCCTGAACCCTACATCTTACACTGTGCATCAGTTCCACTTCACTGTTCCTGTGTTGTAGCCTTTATATAAATTGGTAATACAGGTTTATATTAATATGTCCTGTCTTAGTCCATTTTCATTGCTATAGTGAAATACCTGAGGTGGACTAACTTTGTAAAGAAAAGGTTTACTTAGCTCCTGGTTTTGGAGGTTCAAGGGCATGGTACTGGCATTATCTCAGCTCTGAAAAGGGCCTCTTGGCAGTGTCACATCAGGTGGGTGGCAGTGGCAAGAGTGTTTTGGAGGAAGCCATTGCATCACCAGTCAAGAAGCAAGAGAACAATTAGCCTCCTGTTGACCTAGGTTAGAAGTCCCACCAGCTCAATACTGTCACACTGAGGACCAAGCCTTGAACATAAGGTTCCTTGGGAGACAGCCAAATCCAAACCATAACACAACCTCAAAAGATTCAAGAACCTAAGACTTAAGTGCCAACGTGACACCACAAGTGGAAAATTCCATACCCAACCTCATGTGATGGGTAGCAGTCAAAAGGCAGGTGCACTAAAAAATATTCTATGAAATCACTCATGCTGTGTGTATAAGGTCTGCGTGAAACATGAATGTCATGTTTATACTTAGGTCCATCACAAGATATCTTATGCAATTGCAGATATTCCAAGATCTGAAAAAATCCAAAGCACTTCTGGTCCCAAGTATTTCAAATAAGGGATATCCGACCAATAGTAAGTAAAGCTCTGGGCATGGCGGCACATGCCTGTAATCCCAGCATTCAGGAGGCTGAAAAAGATAAACCACCACCTTTTAAAAGGAAGTGCTGGGGACTGGGGATTTAGCTCAGTGGTTAGAGTGCCTGCCTTGCAAGCACAAGGTCCTGAGTTCTATTCCCAGCACCAAAAAAAAAAAAAAAAAAGAAAGTGCTGGAGGCTTTGGCCTAGGTGAGGCAGTGGCCAGGAGGGTCTGTTCAGGTTGCCTCTTCCCTGTCTCAAATCCCACCTGAGAAGAGCTTCCAGGCTGGGTTTCTTCCTTGCTTAACTACAGATAACTTAAAATTCAATGCCAGTTGACCTGAACAGAACAAATAGCATTTAAAATTTAATTTCCTGGATTCTTTTTGGTTTTGGATACTGAGGATCAAACTCAGGGCCTGTGCTTGCTAGGCAAGTGCTCTACCACTTGAGCTAAATCCCCAATCCCAACACCATTTAAAATTTAATTAAAGAGACTGCTGTAAGCCGAGCCAATGGGAAACTTATTGGACCTCGCCACCATGTGGATTTCAACCAGTTTCAGCACCAGAATACAGCACTAGGCCGTATTCTTGATGAGGGGAAAGGTTTCATCCTGGTAATCTAAAACAAATAGCTTATCTACTGTGGCAGTACAGTTTGGGTTCAGTACAAATGGAAGTGATAAGAGGTGGGTACGGGACAGTACTGTAAACTGTGAGACTATTCTCCTGTTACAGCATTTCTGCTTAAAACATACAAGGAATGAAATGCCTTACATTCAAGCTTTTGTGACTATCAAAGGGAATACTCAGGAACTACGGTGTTTAGAGTGACTCCTGAGATGGAGAAAAATATTCTGCATGACCCCACCTGTCTTTCAGGGGGATGCAGGGCCAATAAATCAGGCCCCTTCATCAGTTATATGTGTACAAGAGCAAGGAACTATACAGATGAACAATGTGCTTTAAAAAGGGAAAGAAACCACCCTGGAGAGGTTATTCCCCCTTCAACAGAACCAAACAGACTGTAACGCTAGTGAGGAGGCTAAGAATGAGGTCTGATAGGAAGAAGCTGCTCTCACCAGGGAGATAAAGAAATGTGTTGAGTCTTACGTAAATATATTAATACAGCTCCACCTTCCAGGGAGGGAGAAGCACTGGTGGGACATCATTTCATCTGTCAGTCAGCCCTGGATATTGGTCATAACCTACAAAAACTTCATATGGGCCCACAACCACCTATAGTCCAATTGCTAGACCCAGCCTTTTCTGTGTTGAACAGTCAGGACCCAGAGAAGGGACAAAACAGAGAGACTAAGATTATAGCCGTCATAGTTAGCAGTGATTTAAACTTATCCAAATCATCTAAGGAAAAACACAAGGACAAGTGAGGTTCCTGTTTCAGGTGTAGGAAGACCACACTCGGCTAAAGATTGCACCCCTCCACCTGGGCTCTGTTCCAAGTGTGAGGTAGCCAATGTGCCTGGCTCATGGCACCAGAGAGCTGATTACCCCTGCTTCCAGGAAGGAGCTAGGCCAGCCAAAACCCTTCTTTACTGAAGAGGCCCACAGAAGCCTGCAACACCCCTGGCCATGGACATCACCATCTCCTCTGAGGATTCCTGGGTAATCATAGATGCCATGGGTGAGCCAGTTCAATTACTTCATTCTGTTTTGACTTCTCCCAAAAACCCTCCTCTGGGTCTATAGCCATAGTTGGGGTCAAGGGGCTCCCTAATCAGAGATTCTTTGCAGCTGTACTAACAGAAGAAGCTGCAAAGTCAACTTTGGGACAGAGAATAAAAATCCTGACTCCCTGTCAGATCAGAGCTATTCTGGAGACAAAAGGTTACTTGCGGTTAACAGGGGAACGGCTAACTAAATATCAGGCCATGCTTTTAGACACCCCTGAGGTTATTATAAAAACATGCACTACTATTAACCCTGCTTCTTCAATGCCTGCAGGCCCAGAAGTTAGCCACTCGTGTGAACAAGTCACTGCCAAGGCCTGTGCAAGCAAGCAGGACGTCCGTGACCTGCCCCTCCAAGACCCTGAGGTGCGGCTCACTGAGGGAAGCAGCTTGTCAATTATCTGTAAAGCACGGCATGAAATTCTACAACTCCGAGAGCAGTCCGCCTTCCCAAGCAGGTCACAGTCATGCACTGTAACGGGCACCAAAGAGACATGCCTGAAGTGTCTTTGGGAAATCAAAAGGCTGGAAGGGAAGCAGGAAGGACAGCCCTACAGCCCCTCGAGGCCCTGGTCTTATCCCAGTTCCTAACCATTCTGGTCCTTTCTCAAGGGACATAGTGGCAAACTATAAAAATCCTGCATGGGAAGTGGGCCTCAATCTTCTGGAAAGATTGAGGGAGAGCCAAACAGATGCTAAAGCAAGCTCTGGCAAGACTTTTCCAAGAGATATCTGAGTCTCGGCTCTGATTGCTGCCAGTAGTGCTACTGAGTGTTTGTAACATGCCCAAAACTGGGCTAAGATTGAGCCCATTGGAGATGTTATATGGGAGGCCCCTGTTTGTTTGTTTGTTTCTTTGTTTGTTTGAGGATGGTCTTCCTGTGTAATTCAGGCCAGACTTGAACTCACTATGTAGCCCAGGCTGGCCTCGAGCTCATGGCAATCCTCCTGCCTCAGCTTCCTGAATGCTGGGATTATAGGAATGCACCACCATGCCCAGTTTAGGAGGCCATTTCTATCCTCAGATATGATAGTAGACCCAGAGACCATAAGGCTTTTACAGTATCTCATTAATCTAGGCCTACTACAACAGACTATCCAAATGTATGAGAATGGAGTCCTGCCAGCTCCTGGCCCAGGAGGACCACCTACTGTCTGTTCTGGAGACAAAGTGCTCATAAAAATTTGGAGAGAGTGGATACCCACTGGCCAGTTAAAGTCAAAATGGAAGGGCCCCTTCTCAGTGATCCTTGCCACACCTGCTGCAGTAAAGGTGGCAGAGATAGATAATTGCATTCATCTTTCTAGAATAAAGCCAGTTCCATCTGAACTGTCCGAACAACAAGCTCACCCAAAAGGAGGAAGCTACTCTGTAAGCCCCTGGAAGACTTGAGATTTCTCTTCAAAAAACAAGACTTCAGTGCTGCTACAGGAAATCTGACCTGCTCCTCATAGTTAGGCTAATAGTGAAACTCAATGGTTATTAACTATTTTCTCGTTTTCTGACAGGTTTTCCTTTCTTCAACCGGCCAGTGAGCCACAGCACCCTAAGGTAGTTGGTGAGCACATAATCCCCAGTAGGAAGGGTCAACAGCCCCTTCCATCTTGAAGAAGCTATAGAAAACAGAAGCCTCCACTCCCTCGGCACCCCATAAAGAATTATAGGGGTTTGTGTCTGTCAGAGGGAAATGAGATAGGAGATTAGAGCGTGGCAAAGCTGGCTGAAGAAATAGTTGTATTAATTACAAGATCCCAGAACACATGTGCAGAACAGTTCCCAAGCCCTGCACTCGGACTTCTGTTGCGAATTCAAGCAGCTTTTCAATAGGAAGGCCTCGACCTGATGTCAACCTGAGGCATGGGATCCCAGCATCACCTCTTAGGACCCATATGGAGAAGTTCTGGTGGGTTTCCTCGAGATTTAGACAGAATAAAAGGATACAGATGCCAAGAAGAGCTTGCTATCATGGCTTTCCTCGCAATACCCTGCCCTGCTTCCTCCAGGGTGTACTTTTCATCTTGATTTTTCCTGTTTTACTCAGCCCAAGCTCACTCGGAGAGCCAGTTTCTCCCTCACTTTTTTTGTTTGTTTGTTTTTGTTTTGTTTTGTTGGTTTTTGGGTCAGGGTCTCACTATGTATTTCAGGCTGGCCTCGAACTCGGGGTGACCCTTCTGCCTCTGCCTCCCAAGTGCTGGGATTACAGGTGGTGCCACCATACCTGGCTCTCCCTCACTCTTACTTTTTCACATTTCAAATAAACTTTGTCACTCCTTAAAAAAATTAGCCATCTAAATAAATGGAAAAAATAAGTAGATTACAGAAATGAAGTAAAAGTGCTCACCAACAGGCAGAAATCCCGGATGGGAGGGCTGAGTCTCAAAATTTGCATTTGGAATCCACTCAAATCTTTGGCTAATCACTGCACACTTACAAAGAGACCTTGGAGCCCAAAGAAAAAAACGATAGCTGGAAGATGTAAAAATGATTATTTCGGCTGCTACTAAAATCCCATGACTGTGGGAGAGACACAGTCTGAAATTTGAGTTCAGCCAAACTACCTGTTTTGGGGGGAAAGGGAGGGGGTACTGGGGATTAAACTCAGAGCCTTGCGCTTGCTAGGCAAGCACTCTACCGCTGAGCTAAATCTCCAATCCCTAACTGCCTATTAAAATAAAAATCAGTCTTCAGAGAAAAGTAACAAAGCCTGAACCTCTCCAATGTACCTTTTATAATATACAATATATAGTTTAAAATATACATGTGGAGAGCTGAGTATGATGGTGCAGACCTGCAATCTCAGCACTCAGGAGGATGAGTCAGGAGGATCACTGCAAGTTTTAGGCTAGCCTGAACTACATAGCAAGATGTATCTCAAAAAATGAAAAATACCTGTGGAGAAACAAAAAAGTGTCTCATACTCTAGTTGAAACCAACGCCACAATATACTCAGGTGTTACACTTAGCACCGAATGGTTTCTAATACAGCCATTATAAATAAATTCAATGATTTAAAGGGAAGTATATGAGTAATAAATTGACAGATTAGGGAATCGAAGCAAAGACACAGGATACAGGTGGTATTGTTAACCACATATCTAAGCACCAGTTCCCTTGGAAACCACATTAGATGCTTGGACTGCAGGAGTCCTCACCTGGCTGTCCTACAATGTCCTGTAGACTTTAGCCTGGACTCTTGGGAAGCCAGAGTTCTAGCAGGACTGCTGAAACCATGGTTACCTGGAGAAGAAGGTATTCTGCGGGAATAAGAAAAGAGCCAGAGGGACCTTCATATGTAAGCACGTCTCACTGTGTGTGTCCAGTCTGTGTCTGACAGTGTGCGGAGTGGGGAGAGCATATTGGTTGACGATAACAGACTAATCCTCCAAGCCCAAAGCTGTCCTTACCCACGGGGCTGTGGAGAGATGTCATCACAGATGTGCCCTGGGAGTTCCAGGATAAATTTGAATATGACCTGCCTGCCTGAATGATGTCACTGTCTGGTGGAGGGAATAATCACTTATTAATGTCTGTGTCAGTTCCTGTGCTGCCTGCCAAGATGCATGTGTTCCCTTTATTACCTCAGAAACCTCCCGCTCTGCAAACTGTAGGTAGGAATTACAGAGCAAGCACTGAATGAGACAAAGGCAAACCAAAGTAACCCATATGCATATGGGGCTGTAGGAGTCGAGGGGAGATCCCTGACTCAAATTCACATTGGTTCAGTTTTTCAGCATATACTCATTTAGGTGCACCACCATGCCAGTTTCTGTCTGGATGTTAGAACAGAGTGTAGAATCTCATCCTGGTTTTCATAGAGTTCAGTCTACTAAAGGAGAACACAGAAAAACATGTAGGGTATGGAATTAAGACTAGAAAACCATCCCCTAACCTGGCTAGTCTTTCCATGTTCCTGAAGCAAACAAAACACATTGGGGACATAGTTAACTCAGCAAAATATAAATTCATGTATCCCTTTATTCCACAAATATTTCCTGTAGCCAGGAACGATGGTGCATGGCTGTAATCCCAACACTCAGGAGGCTGAGGCAAGAAGATTGTGAATTCAAGACCACCCTGAGCTACACAGCAACTATCTCAACTAAAACAAAACAAAAAATAAGTTCTTCCTCCATACCTCCTCTGTATCAGGTCTCTACTGCTGGATCTATTGTGGGACAGTAACTAGGACGGCAGCCCCTCCCGGGTCTCACAGTCCAGCGGGGTAGATGGCTACATCTCTAGATAGTGACAGCTCAGAGGAGTCAAAACTGTGATGAAGAAAAAGTCCAGAGGAAGGGAGGAAAGACAGAAGGCAAGGAGGAAACCACAGACCTTCTCTTTGTTATAATCCTTTTACAATAGTGCAAGTTGCCCAGTCAGTTTTGTCTCAGGAGCAAGTCTCTGCCTTTTCATCAATGTCTCTCGCTTCCTCTATGAAGTTTTAACTGACTCACTAGGGCAAAAAGAAAGCCTTTCGACAAATTCAATAGAGTTAACTGCACAAAGGATGATTTCTAAACCAGGCTAAACACTCAGAGCCAGTTCAAAAAGACTCCTCAGCAGCAGGTGGAGGGATGCTATTTTGAAAAAGTAAAAGAAAGTTAAGTACAAGAAACAGAAGGGAGGGCTGGGGATTTAGCTCAGTGATTAGAGTGCTTGCCTTGCAAGCACAAGGCCCTGAGTTCGATCCCCGGCACCACAAAAAAAAAAAAATAAAAATAAAAAAAAAATGCAGGAAACAGAAGGGAGCCAGAGAATGGTGTTTCCTTGGCATTCTCAGTGATTCAACCTGGTTTGAACAGCTGGCGGCCTGTGACTGGCTGAAGTTCAGCTGCTGTGATTGGTCAGGACTCGGCTACTTGTTACAAAGGCAGATTCCTAAATTAGGTTTTCAGTTTGTTTGCCTACTGAGTTAGAGTGCAGTGCACTGCATGAGGACTCTCTCAGGCCAGTTTTAGTTTGATTCAGCAGTGCCCTTAAAGCAGGCTGTCATTTTGCCTCTAAAGAGTCTCAGCTGTGTTATTATCTTTACCTCGTCATTATTGTTGACGGCTCAGCTTGCTTCCGTTTCATTTCTACCCCCAAGGGCATTTAATGTATTTTAATTCAGTCCTGATGCTACCTGAAGTTAGCTGCGGACTCCACAAGTTTAAAGGCTCGTTTTCTGACTGCTGTCACTTCAGATGCCAGATGCCAGTTCCAGGGGCCACCAACACTCCTATTTGACCAGCTCCAAATTCAGAGGTTCTCACCACCTACTCAGATTCCGAAACTCCCTAAAACAGTGATGGTGAACCCGTTAAGAGCATTCAGAGATACAGCCCGCTGCGGCACGTGTACCGCAGGTTCACCACCCTGCCTTATACTTACAAGTTTATTATACAGAATATAATTCAGCTGGGTTGTGGTGCTGTATGCCTGTAATCCCAGCTACTCCAGGAACTGAGGCCGGAGGATTTCGATTTTGAGACCATCCTGGACAACATAGTGAGACCTTGTCTCAGAAAAAGTTTTCAAAGGGCTGGGGATATAGCTCAGTGAGAGAGCACTTGCCTAGCATGCAGGAGGCCCTAGGTTTATGCAGCAGGGACACACCCTGGGAACAGCCTAATTAAGAGCAAAGGCAAAGTCAGCAGGGATCCCAGATGCAGAGCTTCTGTGCCTGCCCTCTGGTCAGTGCGTGTCATCCCCCTGCACACTGCAGTGTTCAACCAATAAGCCTCAGCATCCCAGGCTTTTATATGGGGTTTCCCTGCTCGGCATGATTTACGAATCACCGGGTGAGTAACCGAAAGCAGTCTCTACCCTCCATTCCCAAACCCCTTCAGAAGCCTCTTAATTTCCAACCTTCCAATCACGTGATTGGTCACGTGATAATCACGTGATTGGTCACGTGATAATCACGTGATAATCTCCAAGTTACACAGCAGCTGCCTCCTTTAGCATAACAAAGACCTACAGCTTTTAGAAAATTACAACCTTTAGCCAGGCATGGTGGTGCATGCTAGTAATCCCAGCACCCCGAAGGCTGAGGCAGGAGGATCGCCACAAGTCTGAGGCTTGCCCAGGCTACCTGGTGAGTTCAAGGCCAGCCAGAACTATAGCAAGACCCTGTCTCAAAAACAAAACAAAATAAATAAATAAATCATAAGCTTTGTTTTGTTTTTGTTTTTTAAACTCTGTGCTAGGAACCAGGGACAGGAGACCAGATGTGCTCCATAATACCCCATCACTCCAGACAAACTGTCCTCAAGTTATCTTGAATTTTTATCTAGAGACAGAATGTATTATCATCTGCATTTGGGAGCAATATCTATCTGAAATTTTTCAGATGTTTTACTATCAGCATTGAGAATTGGAGTTCAGATTTCCTAGCACAGATTTTATGTCATTGCTTCTTATCCCATTACTCTTCCAGACTGGCTGTTGAGCTTTCTGACCTTGGAAGACAGAATTTTAGATAAATATTGTTACATATCCCTCTAGCGCTTCCGAGAGTTCTTCATGTTTACAGTTCCTCCTTATTTTGTCCTGACCTAAATCCAAGAACTTTGTTAAATACTGGAGGTTGCCCAGCCTTCCAACAGACCAGAACAGAGACAACAGACTCCCACGTTTAACTATAGAAATATATTTCCTCATACTTCTGGTGGCCAGAAGTCCAAGATCAAGGTGCTATTAAGGTTGGTTTGGGGTGAGAGCTTTTTCCCTGGCTTGTAAATACGCGTCTTCATATGAGTTTACCTCTGTGTACACGGGACCACCTTCTGAACTTGAAACTGTTAACTGAAAAGGGACTCTCATAAAACATACAAATTTGGGGGCTGGGGATTTCGCTCAGTGGTTACAGTGCTTGCCTAGAGGCCCTGAGTTCGATCCCCAGCACTCTCAAAAAAATATAAGTTTGGGGAAATTAGCCTGCCCAAAAAGTCCAAGCCTGAAAAAAAAAAAAAAAAAAGGCTGATATTTTGGTAAATACGTCAGCCTGACTATAGAGTTTATAAGGTATAGAATTCCCAGCACAGGTGCTAACAAAGGAAATTTCCTAGAATTTCATGTGACAGACCTAAAGTTCACAACGAAGACATAAAGCTGGTAATTTTCAAAAGAAAATAAAATGGCACTCAGGCAGGTATAAAATGAATGTGTGTCAAAGATTTGATTTAACTCACCTTTTAATAAGAGAATCAAAAAGAGCCTACAAATGGCCCCCCAAAAAGTCAAAAGAGAGTCACAAATTTACATAGAATAAAGGAGCATTGAAAAAATTTTTTCACTTCCGTTATCTATGACTTACAACAAGCACACATCCCTCATAGAAACCAGATCATTCTCAGAGGCTCCAGAATTCCATTAGAAGGCAATCTAGTGGCCTCTTTTGCTTATTCCAAAGTTGAAACTTTTCTTACACCAAGAGAATTTCTCCTCATACCTGACACGCAGGAACCCTGCAGGAAAGACTCAGACACACAGGGCGAGGACCAGCTTGCCAGGCCAGAGGTGAGATTGTGAAGGGTTAGCAAACAGACATAAACCAACATTCCCCTTTTCGTGTGCACATTTCACCTGCAACTCAGAATTTTAAAGCATGCATTTAGGGTGGGGATTTAGCTCAGGTGGTAGAGCACTGACTAGCAAATGAAAGGCCCTGAATTCAATCTCCAGCACCCAAAAAACAGCACACATTTGAAGGAGCTGTAACTCAGACATTTCCCAGACTTTTTGCATATCCTTGAACAATCACTAGACCAGGAAGTGGGAAAGAAAGATCTACTTTATGTCCTTCAGATGTACGAAACCATTTGATATCTGCTTCCAGGAACGAGACAATCTGTATGCAGAAAAAGAGAGTGGAAGCCAGGTGTGGTACAGCACACCTGTAATCCCAGCACACAGAAGGCAGAGGTAGGAGGATAGCCTTGAGTTCAAAGCCAGCCCGTG
>PVJO010015125.1:0-45760 GCA_004026905.1 Hystrix cristata | reverse complement strand
TCCTAGGGTATACTGAAAATACATAATTGTTAGTGTTTACCTGACATTTAAGAAAACAAAAGTTATTTGAAAATAGAAAACATGTATTGTTTTAGAACATAATAGGCACTTATATATTATTAGGGTGAGAAAACATGGGCCAATATAATTTTTAAATGCAAGATTAGTTTAAAATAGTACTTTTAGTTTCACAGTTTTATTTAAAGGAACACCTTTTTCAGGGGAAATGAATATTCTCTGTGAATGGGGAATTTCACATTCAGATTTCAGCAGCTGTAATTACAATTTGATTATCTAAGAAGCTGACGGTTCATTTATTTTGCCTTTATGAAGTTTTAAAAAATTTGTCTGGATTCTAAAATCAGGACTTTCAGAATACTATTTATATAAAAATATGGGCTGAAAAATATGTCTTTTATACAATCGAACATGTTAGCATACATATTTTTCCTGTATATCATCTAAAATACATGTTTTAAAATGAGATCTTGTATAAATTAAAGAAGGAATGCTAAATTTCTATCTATACCAGTCATTTTGTGACTTCCAAATCAATTTGGCATCTGAAAATGGTCATTGTGGAATTCTAAATTTAATTTTATTTGCATGAATCTTAACCATTGGCTACTGGATTTTCACTGGTTAAATCTACACATATACTTATTCAGGGTTCATTATTGCAACAATAAGTCAGTGTTTTTCACTATTAACACTCTACTTGACAAAATTTTCTTGTTGAGTAAATTATGGTTTAACTAGAAAATTAGCTGTAAGCAGTTTAAAAAGTAGTTATTTGTCTAGGCTTTTGTTATCATTTAATTCATTTGACTTGCTTTTATCCTGGACAAGAATAGCCCTTATTTTTATATTCCATTGGTTCACAGAGGTGAGTATTTAGGATTCATGAGGGATGACCTGATGTGCTACAGGTAGGACAAGGATCTTTTGGTGGAAACAGGTCTGTTAATACCATTATGGTCATAGTCGATCTGTCCTCATCCACTAGTGATCTACATTGGGAAATACTATTTCATCAATTTTTAAAATACAGTCTCATCCTTTTAGCAGTGATAACACCTAATTTACTGGAGCACTAAATACCAAAAGTAAAGAGATCAATTCACCAAAGGTCCCTGGTTCAATAGGTTTAGCACTTCATGTTGAAACTAAAACGTGGAATAAATCAGGAAAAGTCTTTTCCCACACTGCCTCAATAATAAACGAACTTCCACAGTAGAAAGAGTTTTTTTTAAAAATATCCTCATTTTGGACTCCCTCATTTAAAATAAGACATAGCTAATCATGCTGGTCATGCCAATACTTTAATCATTGCAAAACTATTTGCACACTAATGACACTAATGATTTTTAAAACATGTTTCTATAAATGAATGTCAAGGATACTTACATAAAACTGCATTTTGCATCATGTTTTCTTTGTCAATCATAAAGCCTACTTGAACTAGTCGTCAATAGAGTTTTATGCTTCGTTTATCATTCTGAGAAAAGACCAATTAGTCCTTAACTGCTCAGTCAGCTTTGGCTATTTATTGATTAATCTATTTATAACTGTATGTCATCAATTTTGCAAAGGAAAATGCAGTTTCAAAATGGCAACTTTGAACCTTTCAATAATTATTTAAGTCCTTTCCACTGACCTTTGTCTTTCATGTCATCAGCATTTTTGCCTAGTTAGGTTCTTCCTCTAGCGAGCTGCAACAGACTTTCTTGGGAAACTGACATCTTTTCTGACAGTTTGTGATTCAGTCTGTTGGCAGTGACTTATTTTATTCCTTGTACTTTTGAGAGTATCTAAAATGTTTGATGTTTGTGTATGTGTGTTGCATAGTTTTGTTTCTCACACATACTTAGGGACATAAGGAATTTCTAGGTTCTAGAAAAAGTTCTTGCTCTGATCACATATTGACTTGTCATTGCCATTATGATATCTGTTTTATCTGGTCAACACTAATAAAGTACTGACTTTTCTAACTTTTTAAAAGGGGTTCTTCGGTTATTCATTCATTGGTAAGCTTGAAATTAATGTATAAAAAATACTGTGACTATTAATACACTATTCTTTTGCTATTATACAGTTGATTTTATTAAGAAAAGGAAGTCTTCAGATTTTATGTAACATAATGGAATTAATTTTAAAAGTGACGTGTCAGTCATGTAAAATGTGCTCTTATGAAAATTTTGATGGTATGGTTGAAATTTTACCATGAATTTTCCTTTTTTATATAAATAAAAACAAAAATGGCATGAAATTAGTTTCCACAGTATGAAATTATTTACAGCAGCAGTAGACTAAGTTCTTAAAAAACACCATCGCGCTGTGTGTGTCTGAGACACTGGGAATTTATGCAGCTCGACTCTACTGCATCTGGAGGTCGACAGCTGGTTATTATGTACACCTAATTTACCGGAGCACTAAATACCGAAAGTGAAGAGATCAATTCACCAAAGGTCCATGGTTCAATAGGTTTAGCACTTCATGTTGAAACTAAAATGTGGAATAAATCAGGAGAAGTCCTTTCCCACACTGCCTCAGTAATAAAAGAACCCCCACTGTGGAAAGGCACTAAATGAAGTGTCTTTAATATAATTATGTTGATGTTAATAAACTTAGTTTTTATCAGCTTTATGAAACTATTATAATAATATTAATGGTGTTTAACCATGTAACAATCCCTGGACAGATAGCAAATCTATTTTCAATATCAAATTACTCATCTTTGAAAGAAAATAAATTAATAAAACTTTACAGGGAAAGTAGTGAATTTTCAGAGCACAGAGAAAACAATTTCTAAAAGAAGCACCGAATTTTTCATATTAACTCTTATATTCAGAAGTTAATGTTAACCCAGTACACTGAACTGAAAGTTTAAAATATAATTCTAGAAATCTAAGTATTAGTTCATCTAAGTGTTTGAGCTACTAAAATTGAAAACAAAACATACAATGCATTTTAATCACTAAAATTGAAAGAATTACTCAAAGTCTTACATACAAATAGTATTATTTGTCTCTTTTCTGTCTTCTTATACAATCATCATAAATTTAGAAAGCACAGGGCCATTGATAAAGAAAACCACTACTATTATCCATGGTTACATAGTACTCAGATACATCATTCTTTCTTCATGTTTGATCACACATATTCATTATTTTTTAATAAAAAGTCATTGAAGTGGGTTTTACATTCATATATATCATCTCCATTAATAACCAGTGCTATTGAAGAATAGTACTTAACAAATTACTATAAAAGATAGAGGGTGTACCTATCTCCTCAAAAATTTCCCTCTGCCCCCTTGCACTCTGTCTTTCCTGTCCCAAGCTAGCAGTTGACAGTGACTATTCAGTTCAGTACACCTATAGGTTTTCTTTCTAATGAGTGCCATTTACACATAATCGTGTAGTGTGTTTGTTAGATTAATCTGTGTTGTGGTATCAGATGTTTGATTTTTTTATTGTCAAGGATTTTTTATATCATCATGTATCTACCCATTGTTTTATGAAGAATTTAAAGAAGAAACTCAAAGACTCCAAAACAAATGATAAATCGATATGGCAATAGAAATGCCTCTTATTCTGAATTGACTACTATATATTATACAAATGTATTGAATTATTATAATGAAACCCAAACATATGTACAATTAATGAGTCAAACTCCATCAAAAAGAGCAAACAAAGTTGCAAAATCTGCTATAATTTTAGCACTTTCCATTGTTCTGTTTTTTTTTTTTTTAAAGTCTTAATATGTGCCATTATGAGTGTACCTGGGAATCAAAGGAGGTTCGAACATAAAGCAGGGAATGAGGCTTTGGTAAACAGAAATAACTGTTTTCCAAACCATAAATGATCTTCAATAGAAAATACAAAAGTTTCTTCTTATTATTTATTTCATTCAACTTCAAATTACAGTTAACCATCATATACAATTTTACAAATGTAATACACATTGTTTTCAAATTAAAGTTAATGTATTTTATTTAAAGTTGTATGAGAGTGGGGAGATATGTGTAATCCCAGGACTGGGGAGGTTGAGGCAGTAGGATCATATGCTCAAGTTCAGGCTGGACTATGCAGAGTGACCTCATCTCAATAAATCCAGAAGAAAAAAGAAGGGAGGGGGTAAGGATGGAGGGAGGGAGAGAGGGAGGAAAGAAGGAAGGATGGATTATCGGCTTTTCTTTTTTCAAAATATTTCTGAGGCAAGCTACTTGTAATCCAGTATCAGATTAACCCTACTGTTATGTTATTTAATTTTTTTCAGAGTTTCACATACTTATTTCAAAAGTCCAATTTATCTCCTTGAATTTCCAAATTTTTATAAGAATAATTTTTTTAAAAACTAAAATCACTGGTAGAAATGTATATTCCTAAATACAGTACTTTTTGGTCTCTACTGGACATTTCTGACCTATAATTGACATGCATAGAGAGGTTACGACAGTAACAGATAAATGCATTGCTGAGGTTTTTTTAATATCTCAAAAAAGGTTTCTTTTGTGTGTGCTTTTCTGTTACTTGTTTATTTTATAATGGTAATTATACGTATAGTCAATATTATACATGTACACTTAATCAGATATGCTCCAGTTATACCCCAAAGTGCAGTGTTTAAATAGCCATCGGGCTTCTTAGCTGCCGTTCCCTGAAACGTCCCAGCGACACTGGACCGTGTTGAGGATGACTCTGGTTTTCTTTTCTTCCCTGTCTTCTTCCTGCCTCCCTCTCTTCCTCCTTCATTCTACTTCTGTTTCCTTTCTTACCCTTCTCTCTCCCCACATCATCATTCTTTTTTCCTTTTACCTTGACATCCCTTTTGGCGCTCTCTCTCTCTCTCTCTCTCTCTCTCTCTCTCTCTCTCTCTCTCTCTCTCTCTCATCTATTTATCTATCATCTATCTACCTAGTCTATTTATTTTGACTGCATCAAGGATGAACCCGAGGTCTTTTTACTGTGTTACATTCCCCAGCCATTTTTTTTCATTTTGAAGCGAGGTCTCACTAGTCACTAATTTGTCCAGGCTGGGCTTGAACTTGCAAACTTCCTGCCTCAGCTTCCCCGAGTTGTTGGATTACAGGTTTATGCCACCACACCCTGCTTCCTGGCATCTCTGAGATCACAAGATCATTCTTTTGTTATTCCTTGTCCTGACTTTTCTACATGTTTGAATTTCCCCATTCCTGTTCATAGTGTCAATGAAACCTGAGAATCTTAGCCCCCTTTTACACTTTCCTGTTTTTTTCTTTCTTTAAGATCTCACCTACCCTAATGGATTGATTCATGCATTACTTCTGAATGCATGACTTCCAATTATAAATCTCTAATTTTATTCAGAACTCAAATTTCTAATCTTGTGTAGCACATCTCCACCTGGATAGCCAAGCCTTACATTGAGTGTGTATAAAATCAATCCTACTTTTTAGGATGAACCACATTCTTCTTCTGGAGTCACGTATTTTGAGGTTCTAACATGATATGGAATGTTTTTTCTATTCTCTTTTTCCTTCAGTCACTCACTAGATCCTGTTGATTTTCTCTCCAGATTACACCATCCATGGTAGAGTTTCTGTATTGATCCGAACTGATGACAACGAAACTGCAATTTAGAAAGACTTCAATAGACTATTTTTACCTTTTATCTGCACCTTCCAAAGCATTATGCACATTTTAGATACTTTAATATTTTTATACACCACTTTCTTTGTTCTATACTTATGCCCACAAAATTTTAATGCCCATGTAAGTGTCAAAGTTCAAATGAGGACAATTTACTAGTAGATGTCAGAAGCTGGTTGACTGTAAATATGAAATCATTCAAATTTATTAAATGAGTTGTGGTGGATGAATCACAAGTAACACTAATAAATTTAGCTGCTCTTGAATATGTAGGTAGGTGAAGAAAGCAAATAAGTCAAACACATTTTTTTGCTTTTATGTTTTGATTTTTGCTACTTTGATTTTTTTTAAATATATTTTTGTGGTACATTTTAGACATGCACAATAACATTTATCATAGGGAATTTGTACCTGTACATGATATGTCTTGCTGCTTCTTTTTTTTTCCATTCCCCTTCCCTCCCTTTAACCTCTCCTCCCCTGTTTATTTATTTTTTAATCTTGTTCTATAGAACCAGGTTTTGAAAGATGATCAAAGAGACATGGTTATCAAGTCAGGATGACACTGAAGAAAAATAAACAGGAAAGAGTTAAATTATGTCAACACATAGTAGTTTATGTGTATTCCAAGAATTGTTCTAATTGAGACTTTCTCTTGAATGCCACAGTTTAAGGAATCAAAATGGAATTCCAAGTTTTATTTTTAAGGTGTTCTGGATGGTCATAATGCATAACACTACGTCAGATTTATAAATGCAAAGGTTTACGTTCATAGGGCTCTACAAAAAGGATTTTCCTTAGCAATGTCATGGGCCAAATTTCAAAGCCAATGCTTTTGAATTTATTCATAATGCTGAGACCACTGTAGTGTATTTGACCAGGTTTTTAAATTTACTTCCACATTTTGTCACCAAATAAATTCTGTACTTCCTTTCAGAATTTAGCAGTTTGTTCTCTAAATATCAAAAATTTACTTAAATGTATCTAAACAATTTTTTAATAAATTATGAACTGCATTATGAACTGGCTCCGACTGTGTCAAAGTAATATTTGTTTCATTAAAGTTATATATTCCACAAAATTATTCTTTTTATAGCCAAAACATCCCTATTTCATAATCTTTCCATGTATGCTTATCATTTGTCTTTTATTAATTCAGAGGTTTTGGGCCTTGAAGTTCATCTATCTAATAAACATTAATCAATGACTGTTTCAGGGGACTCTTTCTCTTCTGAAATGTAAATTAGATTTTATCATTAATACTCATATAGAGCTTAACAACTCTAACTGTTCATTATTGTTGTATATTTGAAATTTTTTTCATCTATAAAGTCTTATTGTTGGGTATTCGTAACAGAAATGCTGTCTTACATTTCTTTATCCCTTGGATAATTTTCATTGTAATGTACAAATAGTTGCAGAGAAAAAGCTTGACATTTTCATGTATGATAAATTAACTCAATTTCCAATTTGTTATAGATCAAGGCATGTTTTAGTGAAAAGTCATTAACATCTAGGTATAAGAAAGGTATTGGCTTTATGGAATACACTGTGTTGGCCATAGAATCAGTAGAGATGGTATCCAGATGCAGGTAAACATATCCATGTCCTAGCTTTAGCAGTCCTACAAACTAAGAAAATTCATTTCTTTCTTTGTTACAATTCTGTTCGCCAAAAGATTGAAGATTGTTTACTGATACAATGTTTCATGATTCTGGGAATTTATTATTCCACAGCTTTCTTCACAGCTTTTACGTTTTCTTGGGTTTTATTTTTATTTTTATTTTTTTTTTCTTGGGTTTTAAAATCGCCTACTTAAGTTATAAAATTCCATGACTGTCTTATCATTTCATTAAAAGAACTTTGATACTTGAATGAAAAATGACAGTAATTCCTACTTAAATGTATTTGTTGTATGTGTGCTGGTCTTACATATTTTACCCCTTATAATGACTTAATATTCCAGTATTTTGTGTTATTATTCATTTTTTCATTTATTAATCTTAGAAAATTACATTATTCACTTGGGAGTATGTTAATTATATTGACTGAGGTAACTATGAATAAGAAAATTAATAATTAAAACTAGTTCCATGGTATTTCCTTAAATCAATATCCATAGGGAAATCAAGGTAAAAATAAATGTTACAGCATTAACATCAATGGAATTGACTTCAAAAGCTGTGAGTGGCTTATCTTAGATCTTACACATTGTTCCAAATAGAAAGATGGGTTGTATGTTCAAATAAATTATGCCTTAATTACAATCTGAAAGAAATTGGTGCTTTGAGGGATAGCTGTAATTTATTCCACATCGTATCATGCGGATCGGGTATTAGGTACTGTCAAGCGAAGGTCCCTATTTTCCAAAACTCAAGTAAATGACCATTACCTGTTCATTACATATTCTAGGATCCTAATCGGAATTAATACAAGCACAAATGTTTTTAATAAAGGCACAAATAGGAAAAGCATAGTCACATTCCCTGCTTAAAAAATCACGTTTCCTCAAGCAAAGCATTTTTAAATCCTTTTTCTTCTCACGTTTCTGTATCATTATGACGCTTTTGTCTTATTGCTCTTTCTTCAGTTCATGCCTACTTTCAATTTAGCATTACTCATGAATATAATTAGTGTATAATTTAACTTTACATACTATTAATTGGGTTGGTAAATAGGGAAGCATCTGTGGCAGCAAATCTATTGAAGGAATGTGGAAATTTAGTCAGCCAATTCACTAACTGATGAGGAGGAATGTAAATATGATATGAAATTTTTCTATATTACTGTTTATATGAGATCTACAGGTACATGGAATATTATTATATATGTGGTTTATGAAAGCAATAATTTAAGAAAATAAATGTATTGCTTTTAAAATTACACATTAAGTTTCAAGACTACTTTCCTTGATTAAGAAAAAATATTCTAAGTGAAACTCAGATTTTTGAAAACAACAAAATAGTCAAAAAGATTAAGTGAGATGTAGTCATAGGGTGAGGAAATCAGGAGAAATCAAACAATACAGATGATGTGAAATATTTTTCCTGTTTCAGAAGGAACTCTGAAACATCTGGAAAAATGGAGAGAATGATGGGGAAATGAGATCCCAAATCATGTATCCTCAATTTCTAAGATTAGGAGTGTGCATAAATAAGGTGAAATTTTACTATTTTTAATGTAATGAATTTCTTTCTCGTGAGAACTTTGATAATCTATGAAACTACATTGAAAATAAATATTTATTTTTCAAGCAGTGTCTCTTTTCTGCATCCACAAAGTATTTTCTTTGTTCCCATTCATACCCCCAATTCTTGCTGTTTAGTATAAGACGACTTACAAAATGCAAAACAAAAACCAGAAAAGCAAATGAACATTAAAACCGAAGTTATCACAAAGATTTGTTTTCTGGATGCGAAATGAAGAGTCTTGAGAACTCAGGCATCACTAAAAATTTAAACTATGTAAAGACAGCAGCTGCCATTGGTGACTTTCTCAGAGAGGCGGGATAGCAGCTATTTTGATATCAGAACCCAGAAACCCAGACTCCTCTTCTAATTTCCCAGCCCCTCCCCCAGCAGAGGCAACCACCCACAGGCGCTTTCCATGTCTTCCAAGAGGTCCGTGTGTTTGTCATTTCTTAGATGGGTGCACACCATCCAACTGTGACACAAACTCAAAGCTCAGCTGTCAGGCAGAGGTGAAGGCCAAAACCTAGAAAAGGAATCTGAACTCCAATGTGTACTCATAAAAAATATCGGACTCATATTAGTTACTTTTCTAGAGTCAATAGTTTACAAGAGAGCAGATTGAATACAGGACATTTACAAGTTACATCATTCACACACAAGCCAAATTCAGGAAAAGTGCAGAACATCTATCTAGTACTGGAGACCCCACAGATCCAATCAAGGGCTGGGAGCCCACAGCAATGTCTCATGTAGGTTCACTGTCTACACTAAAAGGCTGAAGAAATCTATACTAGAGGTAGCGTACGACACTCACAGCGGAAGTGAAGACCAGAGCTCCCCAAAGCAAACAGTAGCCATCACGATGACACAAGGCTCCGAGCTCCTGCTGCGAAGAGAACAGCCGAGTTTCCTTCAGGAGAACCAGGCGCAGCAGAGCTTCTTCTGGGAAACGGCCCTCCCCTGTCTGCTGCTCCTGTTCTCCTTTATGTTGTGTAGGCAATAACCTTCAGGTGGATCCTCTATACCCAGAACCACAATAACTCATTTCAGCTGGCTTTCCTGCTCAAGGTGACCACAACACAGCCACCACGAGAATGAAAACTTTCGTGACTAAAATACTAAAACTTACATTTTACTTTATATAAAATCCCTTAAAGAGTAAGTTGTATATTAGGATTATTTTGGCCTTTTTAGGGAAATGATCTGATTATTTTGGCATAAAGCTCTCCTGGTTATGATTAACTACATTTTGTTGGGCTGTGCGAAATAAGAGACAGCTAGAAATGGGAAGGTCGTTGGCTTTATATCTAACTGAATCAATTTTGCAGACATTTATCAGTGTCTTCTTATCTGCCAAGGACAAATACATAATTTTGTAAGAAAATGTGTAATGCCAAGAAAGCGTAGAATCACAGAGATAAAATTTTTCCTTATTGGTGATGAGCTTTAAGAAAGGGAATTTCTGAGACCCTAGACCCACCATGCTCTTTATTTAGCCTACAGAGATTCTCAAGTAACATTTTCAAATATTCTAGTAACTGTATCTTTACTTTTCAATATTTCATTGATTATTTCTAGCCATATTAATTTTACTACTTTCTATTGATTTCAGGGTTATACCCCATAAACATTTATTTTCTGTTCAAAATTGTTTTTATTTAATTAAATGCTATCTTGCATAATCATTTTGCCTGGCATTTTTATCTTTCCAATTACATGGCACAGTCTGGTCATAAGAACACCGTTAGTAAAAGGAATATTTTGAATCAATCATAGATTTTAATCATTAATCATAGTCTTTTCAGGTGCTCTTCAGTTAGCCTTCCTTGGCCCTAATCTGCACACATGAAACTATTATGATTAATAAGACACGCAGAAAGTACGGTGAAGATTAAATAAGATGAGAAATGCAAAGTTCTCCTTTCGGCGTCTCCAGCAGGGTAGCTAGTTACACAAGAAAATATACCTACCACTGCGTGAGTGATACCGGGTAACACTCAGTCTACGACACTGTGCAACAATCGTTCCAGGGTATTGTACACCACACCAGAGTGATTCCTGCCTGAAAATATTCACAATAATGTTGTGGAAAAAATACAAATAAATAAACTACAATTGTGAGTGCCAACGAAGCTGATTTCAAGCATCAGCATTTGAGTGCTAAGCAAGATCCAGCGGCTCTGGCCAGGGCTACTATGTGAACTGGAACAGACGATACACTAGTAAGGGTCAAGCTGTCAGGTCTCTTGCCCACCAGAGTTGAGAACTGCTATTTCGTAAGCTTCTGTTCTCCGAAATCCTCTGGTACCATCCTCCCTCAGCAATTTGGCAGAGATCTAGCCTTTCGTAGTCTCCCAGCGTATAAGTTTTCTTCCTGTCTATGCATATTACATTAGAAAAGACAAGGCAAGTATGAAAGAAAGACGCGCCTTCTATTTCTTCATGTCAGTTTCTACTAAAAATTTTATGTAGTATGTATAATTTTTCTTCTCCCTGCTTTTATGTGTTGAGATACTATGTCAGTGTGTCTAAGAGACTAGTGCTTCTTCCCATAGTCCGTCTACCCTGACAGTTATTATCCAAACCTTCTAACACTATCTCTTCCTCATGACCAAAGACGATAATGCTTCTGACATCCAGGAGTCCTGGGTATCTCTACAACTACTACTACTACAGATTTCCATAAGTTTACCCATATCTTTGAAAATTGTACCTCTATTATTCTCTTCATCCAAGTTAAGAGTACCTGTTTTTCCTTCTGGTCAACAGACTGCATCAGGCCCCATGTCTTTCCAGGACTCTGACACAATAAAGGGACCTCCATCCTATATCATCGTGCTGTTCGGAAGACTGCCTTGTCTCAAGCCGTTCCCAGGTAAAATCTATCCTCCGTAAATCCACTTGTGTAACTTCTTTAAAATAAAATTCCAATCTAATGCTCTGACTAGGATTGCCAGTGCCGTTTTGACTAAAAGTAGGGGAAATGGTCATTCTTCTCTTGTTCCTGATCCCCAAAAGGAAGCTTGCAACTTTTCCCCATCCAGTATCATATTAGCTGTACTGTTCAACTGCATAACATTTATTGCACTGACAGATGCTCCTTCTATATTTAATTTGCATAGTGCTTTTATTATGAAGGGATTTTGAATTTTATTCAATGCCTTTGCTATATCTATTAGAATGATCTTAAGTGTTTTGTTCTTGCTTATTTTAATGTGATGTGTTTATTATGATAATGCAAATGCCATACATTTTCTATTACCATTGCTTTTCCTGTACTCCATTGGTTTTGGCATGTTGTATTTCTATCTTCATTTGTCTCAAGGAATATTTAAATTTCTCTCTCGATTTCTTTTTGACCCATTGGTTCTTCAGGGGCCTGTTATTTCATTTTCATGTACTTATATAGCTTTTGAAGTTTTCCCTGCTGTTCATTTCTAATTTTATCATAATTTGGTCAGAAAAAAGTATTTGGTATGATTTCAGGTTTTTTTCTTTCATTTGTTAAGACTTGTTTTGTGGCCTCATATATGATGCTACCAAGTCATACTTAAAACAACAAAAAAATCTTTAGTTCAAAACTCATTACCTACTAGAAATACACAACTCCTATTTCTTTCTTCTTGCTATGTCAGTGTAATTTGGATTATGGTGATATGGATCAATGTGATACTAAGAGTGATAACTAGCAGATCCAGTTCTCACCAACAGTGTCAGGACTGAGATACAATATAGCACTGTGGGGCCCAAAACCACAAATGTATGTGATCCTTTCATGCGAGTGTTGTTTCTGATTTGGAAACAATGGAATGGAAAATTATTCTTTCCCCAATTACAAATTCATACTATGTATTTGAGGTCGTATTGTCCCACTAAAGAAAAAGTATCCAACATGTAACATAGTAGCTGCTATTGGGGTGCACTTTGATTAAAGTCTGGAGAGTTTAACATTACTCTCCACATTCACTTTAGCTCCTGCACAAATCTTGCACCAATGGTAAATTTATTAAAGAAATGTTGAGAGCTTCCACTTCTATATCCTTTAGATCCACTGATGTCTGCCATTTGATCCACCGATCCTTTTACCCTGCCATTTTACCCTATGATTCAATTTTACTTTTAAATTATCATTTTTGTGATTCCATTTGATATCAGTCTTTCTGAGAACTGTTATTCTGCAAGCTAAGGAACTAACATAGGAATTGAAATAGTTACGAACTATATAAACCCCAATCATTTCTTCATAAACCAGGCAAAGGACTGCCAGATTGGTCTCAGGAGCCAGTTGATTCAATGTTGGCTAAATAACAAGGAAATATGGTTATCTGGCTTCAAAAGTCTCCAATGTAACTGGGGGCCATGGTGCATTTTCTGCAGGTATTAATATCACTCAGACACACGGGAAAAAAAAATCCTGTAAAAGTCTGTGTACATTTCTCTAATGAAGTGATTGAAGTAAATGTTCAAAAGTCCTTCTTGGGAAAGGGCTGGAGAAGCCATTAACGTATCTCTCTTTGATGGTATTACAGTGGTTTTCCACCTGGATAACTGGCATTCTTTCAGGAAAGGTATTCTGGGTCTGAAAATGAGCTCAGGTTTGGAAACTTGGTGGGTAACTGTACTTTCTTACAAAACTACTGTCAAAGATCACATTCCCTTATTTTTCCTGGTTTGATATGCTGAAGAGTACCCTTTTTCTTTTTTTTTTTTTTTTCTGGCTACATAGTTTGCAAGTACAGGTATTGTTTTTGCCTAACAGTTCCATAATTATCTGTGGGTTTGGCAGCCTGTGGGCTGTTAATTAAATTATGTGGGTTGTTACACTACTTGCATCCTGGCTTCTAGTTTTTAAGACTATTTTCTAGATCTCTATGATTTTGAGTTCTTTCCTTTCTATTATCATTTTTTTTGACTCTGTCTACTTTCAACAGTATTGGCATACTGAGGGAGAAGAGAGTTAACTATTGAATATGTTAATGATCCCGTTTCTTGTTGTTTTATATGTTGTTATTAGAAGAATCCAGTATTAGAAGAATCTCAGGGTTGGGGATTTAGCTCATGGTTGAGCACTTGCCTGGCAATCAATAGGCCCAGAGTTTAATCCCAGCACAAAAAAGGAGAAGGAAAAGAAGGAGAAGGAGGAGGAGGAGGAGGAGAAGAAGAGGAAGAAGGAGAAGAAGAGGAAGAAGAAGAAGAAGGGGAAGAAGGAGAAGAAGAAGAATCTAACCATAAAGGTTCAATGAAAGAACACACAGTTTACATTTGCCGTATGGGTAGGACAAGGTTGGTTGATAAGAAAAAGAGAAATGACCAAAAGTAATGATTATAGTGGAACAGCACTTTGAGGTAAAAATGGAGATTAGACTGTTGGAAAAAATAACAAAGTTTCCAAATATTAACTGAGCACGAGATTTTAGAAATACTCTTCTATATTCTTTATGCAGAGTGGGTGATAAATATGCAATCTCATCTAAGTAGATGTTTTTATGAGGAGGAGCTGTGGTGAGAGATGCATAAATAATATGACCTCCCTGAGAAGGAATTATTTCTTCTATGATAGCAAAAGCACCTGCATATATCCTAGCTCTTCCTTGTTGGATGGTGTTTTAGTTACTTTTCTCTCGTTGTTGGGACAGAATACCCGACACCCAAAGTTAGGGGAAGAAGGGTTTATTAGCTCACAGTCTGCAGAGGTTTCAGTCTATAGTACGCTGGATCCAAGGCAGGGCGGCATGGCAGAGGCAGGGCAGACCAGCAGGGCAGACCGGCAGCCGGCAGCCGACCGGCAGCTGACCAGCAGCTGACCGGCAGCAAAGCAAAGGAGGAAATGCAAGGAATGTATGCAAATAAGCAATGCAAACAAGCAGCTAGTTAGCTTCTTCCTGTATCTTTTATCTAGGCTACCTGCCCTTAGGGCGGGTAGCACTCCCACCCTTAATTTTAGTTTCACATCCTTGATCCCAGCAGAACCATGCCAAACGGATCAGTGGATCAATTTAGTAATCACACACTCTAGATCCAGCTATCTCTTACCACATGAGGCTTTGGGGGGACATCAAACCATAACACAAACCATAACAGATGGTCTCCATCGAACACTGGCCCCCAATTTATCCCGGCTATTCTTTGTTAGGTGGCCTCCACAGGAACCCAACCCTTGCTGAACTGTCGGTTCTCTGCAAGCCCCACATGAAGCCACATACTGTGGGGCAGAACATCCTGCACCTCCTGCACCTAACGCGGCCTATGATAAACTGCTCTTCTCAGTAAATGTCTAAATCAACAGTTCTGTAGCAGTCTTGTGATTTTGATGTACACAATTCTATAGCAGTCTTGTGACTCTGATGTAATTGTGGGTTTTGCCTGTATAAACCTTACATTGCTTCTCCTCAGTGTCAAGGTTATCTTCTTTGGGCATGAGCCCACCCTTGACTGCTGGCTAATAAAGGACTCTAATTGGCGTACACTCTGTGTGTGGTGACTCTCCTTCTCGTGCCCAGAAGAAGTGACCTCTGAGTGGCCAGCAGGGTCAACTCGGAGTTCCCACTTCACTTCAAAGTAGTGATTTGTGTGCCAAGGGGTATCTTTTCTTCCTGATCCTTTTATTTTTAAACTTCCTGGGTCATTATACACAATACGTTGGTTTTCTATGTAGCATGTAATATTTTTCTATCAATTACAATAATTTGTATCTTATATTTCCATAGTACCTTCATGTAAACACTGATATTATTTGGGTTGTTGCCCTTATCGATATTCATTTTCTGTGTGTCAGAAATAAGTACATTCCCTTTTACATATTTGTGCCTTATTTTTGACTAATCAATTCCAGATTTCCTCCTCTACCCTTGTTACTTATTTAGCTGTTACTGACAACAGCACAATTTTGTTTTATAAGAAAGTCTGCCTTATGTTTGTATTTTTGCCATTTCTGGGTAATGCAAGAGCCTCACAACACTATATTCCATTTACTCTTTTAATGGATATTGTGCTATCATTATATGAATTCAATTTTAATTTCTCATGCAATTTAAATAAAAGTAAAGTTTCTTAATATTGGATCAAAATTCACTATTAATATATATGTCCCAGCTATTTGTACTTTGTCTATGATTTACATTCTGTCTTATATATTTTTTTTAAATTCCTGTCTGGACCACTACTATTCTGTCTAGTGGATTCCTCTTATCCACTTTAAGGGGAATTTTTCTGACCATTATTTCTCTATGGTTTTGTTTATCTTGTGGATTTTCTGTTTTTTATCTCTGTATTTCAAAGATACTTGAATTGCCTATGTAATTCTATGGAAGAATTTAATTTTTATCTATACTTTAAAGATGTAATAACAATTTCCTTAGTTTTTAATTATCTCTGGAGACATCAGCTCACTCTGTGTATTGACTCTTTCAAGATAAAAGTGTCTACTTCTGATATTTTCTGTACTAATATTTTTCTCTTTCACTTTGGTCATCAGGAGTTTTCTTATGTTTCTTCATTTTTACACTTTTGGAGTTAACAGAATTGTACTTAAATCTGTGGTTTTGTGCCTATTGCCATTGTATTGTATACCATTGTTTCTTTTGGAAAATCTCCTTTTTTATGTATAACATCATTTATATATATATGAGTAAATCTCCATCCTATATGTCTTACATTGTCTGTGTTCTTCTTTCTAATTCCCTGAATGCCTTAGTTTTCATATTTGCTACTGAAATTCTGAGATTTCTGATGTTTCAAACGCATGTAATAAAAATATCACTCATTTCTTTTACTGATTTATTCATATCTATAAATTCCTTTGCTGTTCCTTAGATTAAATTGATTTGATATATTTTCACCTTTTCCTCTAATTTGGTTATTATGATACTCAATTATTTTAAAGCCCTTATCAGGTCACTGTAATATCTTCCTAATATGAGAGTATGTCTATAGTATGTCTTTTTATTTCTCACCACTTTCAGTCACTCTAAATATTTCTTTTCATATTTAATAATAATATTGAATATGAGGTATTATGCTTGTAAAATTATGTAAAAATAACTAGCACCTTCCTCAAAGAACAAAAAATTTTCTTTGCCATGTAGAATACATACAAGAAAATAACTTTGACATCTTACAACTGATTTTTGAATCTGATCTTTTGCTCGTTGGCTTGCACAGCCGTGTCATAGCTCACAGTCTTTAAGCATAGATCTGCCCTGTAAGGTGCAGTGCCACAGAGGTTTACGGGAAGCAGAACTGCTTACCAGATTTCTCTACCCAGAGGGCTGTGATATTGGGCTTTGTCTTTTTTGGTAAGTGAGCTTTTTTCATGTCTCACTTTATTTCTTTTTGCTTAACTTCCTTCCCCTGTGATAAGAACTGACAATACCTTCAACAGCATAATAGCTTCTATGTTCTCTAGGATCATGTTCTGTCAAGTCCTCACTGTTTTAATGTTCTCTGATGATTTCAAACATCAGCTTCAAGTACTGTTTATATCTTTTATGCTTGAAACATGGGAGTTTGTCTGATACTAAGTTCTCTACTATGTTTAGAAACAGAAGAATGGAACTTTGAATACGAAGGAAAACTACAGTGTAAAAGAAAAGATTAGCTGGGTGTGGTGGCACACACCTGCAAACCCAGCACTCGGGAGGCTGAGGCAGGAGAATCACCATGAGTTTGAGGTTAGCTGTGGTTACACAATGAGTTCAAGGCCAGCCTGAACTGCTTAGTGAGAGCTTGTCTCAAACAAACAAACAAAACAAACCACTTTGTACAAAACCAATGTTATGAAAATGTATGCAAGCACAAGAATGATAATGAATTATGGAAAATGGTTGTTCTGAGGCAATTCAAAAGGCTGTTGTAGCTAGGATAAAGTTATTATGTTGGACTATACAAGTTTGGCTAAGTAATTTTACAAATATTATACTAATAAAGGGGTTTTTCATGCGCATTGATAAACTATTAATAATTTAAGGAAGAGATTATTTAAACTAATTTATACTTTTAAAAAACATCAATTTTATTTTACCCAAGTTAAAGTAACAGAAACTGGAATTACCCTCAAGAACAGAAAGGACAATGAGATAGAGAAAATATATGGTTGTGATGATACCACATAAGAGACAATGAAAGTCAGTGATCCTTAAACGACAGGAAATAAAGTGTTGGCCCTATAATTGCTGTAGTGCACAGCATCTAGGCTGGAGAAAAGGCAGGGGCAAACCTAGGTAGAACTCAGTGTTCTCATTTAGTCCAAAATAAAGAAATGAGTCTGGGAAGGCCAGAGGGGCTAGCTGTCACGGAGGAGAGGCCCAGAGAAAAGAAAGAAACAAAAAAGAGAACTCCACCAGAAATCTGCAGACTGCACCCTGCAAGTATTTAGGCGAGTAGCCAAGATCTGTGGCCTGTATAATGAAAATAATCCTAGAAACAGATTTCTGGGGAGTGTACCTCAGTTACCTAGGCTGATATTTCCAGAACCCATCCCACTGCACTATTCCACTTATGTGATAATGTAAAAATGTCAAGTCATCTACAGTAATTATGTCCCTAGTCACCACGGAATCTGTTGTGGCGTGCTCGGATGTAGAATCTAATGATTAAGACATTGGGCTCATGGAGACTTTTTGGATTGATGAGTGCATTCAATAATTTCACGGTAGTCACGGTTTCAAAGATATATACCAAAATCGTGCGCGCTAAATACGACTTATTTCAAATATGCTTTAACTGTATATACATATATATATATATATGTGTCAGTACAATTATATATATATATATATATTTGTAACTGGTAAATCTCTAGATTTGCAGCAAAGAATGGAAAAATTGATCATTAGAAGTGTTTTATAATAGTTTAGATAATGAGGTTGGTCATTTTGATAAGTTTTCAAGCCATTAAAATACTGAGAAAGCTGGACTTAGGATCTACATGGGAATCTGAGAGTACTTTTACAGAGTGGTACCATTTAATCATTCAAAAACATCTAGGCAGAGTCTATTTTGTGCTACAGTAGTTCAAACTGTTAGACACATGGAATCTGGCATATCTTTTAGGGAACATTTACAAGTTAGTACTTGTACACTAGTCACCAGAACTACATAGAAAATAAGCCCAGGATCTTTGTTTCCAACACTGAAGTAAGTGAAATGAAGAGAAAGCAAACAGTCCACTTAAGGGGGTTTTAAGGAAATACATAGTAGATATGAGACACTAATCGTGACTATAGAAAGAAGGATTTTAAAAAAGTCTATTCTCCACAATGTTTACAGCCATTTAGATAAAAGAGATGAGCAGTAATATTATTTTCATGGAACATACTCTGTATTATTACATGTATGTATTTATCAATGTAAAAGCATGGTAAATTTTCAAATCAGTATAGAAAACAGCAAAAACCTATGTCCAATTCTCTTCCTTAAATCTTGAATAATTCTGAGAGAAAACCATAAAAAAAAGACAAATAATTGATATCATCATTCTTTTCCCATGCCCTTGATTTGACAGCTTCTAACAATATTCTGAGCTACCTGGTGAGTTTTCGATATATGTATTCAATCACCTCTATCTATACTTAACACTAGCCTCTTGGTATTGTTCTCTTTAAAGAGTTTCAGCCTAGAGAATATTTGCCAGTATATCATGAATTTCCATATTTGGCCTTTATACTTTTTTACAAGATGCAGTAAATTAGGTGTATTGTTTTATTCACACATGAGTGAGCTGCAATTCAACGACCTTGGCAGTACTTTAGAATTACAATGAAATCATCACAGGAGCAGATATCCCTGCCTTATTTCTCCGAACTGTCACTAAACCATGTCAAGGAGAGAAGAACACATTCATAAACACATATATTAAACTGAAACCTATTTCAGATCAACTCTGTAAAGTTTGGGGAAAATGGTCGACGAGGATTAAAGACGGAGAATTCAAGGAAGAAATGAAGACAACAACAAACAAAAATATCGTCAAACTTTGGCAATGTTTTGCTTTGTAAATATGTGTAGACAGCGGGTCATTAGATCTATTTTATGTTTCTGGAAAGAAACTAATTTATAGGAGACTCTGAAATTACTTCTTTTCAGAGCTACCTGGACAAAGTTCTCTGGCAATACTAAAACTAGAAAGTATGCTAATTCTTTTATGATTAGTATTTTTAAAATACAAAAATAGACATATTAGTAGTTTTAGTAATATCAGCAGCAGGATAATTGTATTTGCTTGCATAGAAAATTTGTTTGTTTGTTTGTTTTTTGAGACAGGCTTCCACTAGGCAGTTCAGGCTGGCCCTGAGCTCATTATGTAGCCCAGGCTGGCCTTGAACTCAAAGAGATTCTCCTGCCTCAACCTGCTGAGTGCTGGCATTACAGGTATGCATCACCATGGCCAGCTACAAAGAATTTTAAGAAAAGGAAAACTGTGCTTCAAAATTAATGCTGTGGTAAACTTTATTCTTTCAAACCATAAAAATCAAAAATTTCTCGAGAGTTCATCAAGAGAAAATAAAGCATAATTTTGTTCTCTTAGCAGATATCCAATTGCTAATGATCTGCCTGAGAGTTTACAATGCCTGTATATGAGAACTCAGAAATGTCAGCTCACCTGCGTTCTTGGAAACAATTGTTTAAGTTGAACTACCACAATCATCAGCACTGTGTGCTATAAACTGTAGATAAACTTGTATTTATGTTACACATATAGCTTTTGAGGTCTAGATTTTAGTTCTCAAATTTTAGAAAAATAATTGACTGTATTCTACACCGAGGAATAATGGATTATTATGTTTGACAATTTAATTAAACCAATGAATGTAATTGTCACTACCCCTAAAATATCCCTGGTTTGAAAAATTATACAGAGCATAATTATTAACAATCATTTATTCACTGAAAGAAAAGTACTGAACATCAAAACTAATGTAAGAATTTGGGTCATAAATGCAAAGGCTAGATACATGGCATTAGCCATATGTGGACTCATGGGAATGAGGTAACTTTGGAAATACCTCAGTTTGTAGATTACCTTAAAATGAATTTTCAAAAATATGAAACAATTTCATGCCTCACTCTGTAAGACCGAGATAATATTATATTGGAAATAAATACTACTCTGAGGCAAATACACTTCCACATAAAAATTGTGAATACATGTCATTTTTGCTGATTGAATAAAAATGTTTTTTCCTGGTGGCTTCAGAACATTGTCATTGCTGGACACTCTGCTGTCTTCCTAAGTGTCGTAATGCTGTCTAAGTGGGTGGATTTTATTCCTCTTTATTCACACTGCTGTAAATCAGTCATTCCCAACCACTTTTGACACCAGGAACTTGTTTCATGGAAGATGGTTTTTCCATGGACCAGGGTTGGAAGTGGTTTGGGAATGATTCGAGCAGATTACATTTATTACACACTTTGTTTCTAGTATTATTATGTTGTGATATATAATGAAATAATTAGATAAGTGACCATGATGTAGAATCAGTGGGAGTCCTGAGCTTGTTTGCCTGCGACTAGCTGGTCCCATCTGGGGTGGATGGGAAGCCAGAAGTGTGTTGCTTATGTCTAGTCTATACCATGATTTGTTTTGGTTGCTACCACTGCAGGAAAACCTTCTTCACAAAGATAAGATGTTAGGAATGGAAGCGTTCTTTTCAGTGCTTTTGTGGCAATCTCAAAATATTCTACTTAGACTTTAATCTAGATGATATAGGGATTTGAAATTGCCTCAAATGTAATTTTAAGGCCACAGTCATTTGCAGTCTTAAACAATTGATTCTCTTTTATCCCAACTAACCTTGGCTCACCCGGCTAATTCACTAATGAATTGCAGACACATTCCTTCCCCACTGGGAAGTCTTTTGTGTTTGGGAAGTAGTACTCAAATTCTTTTTATTTATTTTATTTTATTACTACATGTTTGTTATTCATGCAATTTACCATCATTTTGAGGAGTGGTTACATGTACATATTACAGCCATTTTTATTCCCTTTCCCCTTCCCTTGCCCTCATGCCTCCTTCTCTGATTCCCCAATCACTTTCTTCCTACCCATTAGTGCTATTTGTCTTAATGCATGTTATGGCTTATAATATTTACATTGATTAGTGTTATCAGGTTCTGTGCATCTGTTTCCCTGGGCAGCTATTGCCACGCCCTGCTCTCCTACCTCAGTAAGAATGATAGTTATAGTGACAGCAATGTGGTTTGCAGTTCATAGTGATAGAGGGGAAAAAATATAACTCCCAACCTGCTGGATGCCAGTTACACTGAGTTCGTGTTCCCCGAAGTCCAAGAATGAATTCTAAGGAACAAAGGAGGTTAAGAGTAGGAATTTTATTGCGAGAGAGAAAGAGAGCTCCTGAGAGACAGGAGGGGACCCGAGTGGGTTGCCAACGAGCCCACCCTTCAGGGGAAGTTTTATAGAGCAAAATTGTGAGGCGGGTACAATGTGTGTCAAAATGATGATTAACCAATAATATTACAAGTGTAGTCGTTTAGGGAATAGTGGTCCAATGGGGAAGAAAGTCATGTAGTAAATCGTCAAGGAGAGAACAAGGACATTCCAGGGTGGGTTGGATCCGGAAATCTTGGTCGCCCACCTGGGTGACCTAGACTTTAACAGATGTAATCTTCAGTTCATTGTTTATCCTCATCCAGGGGTGTGGCTCTGGTCTTTCCCTCCTTATCTTGAGACCTGACCTTCAATGGATGCGCCTCCAACCATAGTTGTCCTGTGTATTGACTCCATTGAGGGCCCAGCCCTGTCTGACTGCCTATAATATTTCTGCCTTACTTCGCTGTCTATAATAATAGGGAAGCAGACAGTGATAAGTACTGCCATTTATACAGATATATGGTTACGTTGTTCTGTTTTCCACTTTTTTGTTTGCTTTTCTTTTTTATTTTTTTTTCCCTGAAGTTTTAAGTCCCTGTTGCCTTAAATTCTGTGGAAAACACAAACACATACCTACACGTTTCTCTTCTTCACTGGAGTGTAAATTACATGAGGCGTTTACAAGAAACTCAATGTGAATCTTCTGTAAAGTATTAAAGAAGAGGTAACCTTATAGTTAGGGATTCTCACTGTGTGCTGGACTGGTGGAATGTACATATTCGCACCAATTGACCTTTTTACTTACCATCAGTGTGCCTTTCCCTGGGAGTGTTATCCTTCCTCCTCCATTGTCCGAGCAATTGCTCAAATCAGCCTAGCAGAGTCTAAAGCAAAGCTTGTAATCTAGATTATTGCAGGTCATCTCCCCGCCTCATCAGAACATGGCATTTATAATCCAGGAAAAATCTTGAATCTGCTTTATGTACCCCTATCCACTAAAATGAAGTAAACTAAACAGCTATTACAAACCCCGCCTGTTGTCTCACTAAGTCAAAGAATGAAATCACGGACAGCAAAGAGGTTAAAAGGAAAGACAATTCAAAATATAAGATGAAAAAAAGCTCCTGGAAGTCAGGACAACAGATCCCAGGAAGTGAGGTGCCATGTGGGACTTTTTGTACTCTTTTATGGATAAGCAGAGCACAGGAATTTGCTCAGTCGGCTGGTGGCCACCTATCACAGGTGGCTCGGTGGTTCTGAAATGGCCAATTGGGACTAAGGCTATCTAAACCAGTTATTCAGCATGCAGAGTTTAAAGGAAGATGAGTTTCAGAGAAAACCAGTTATTCTGCATGTTCTAAACTTCTGCAAACTCATTACTAGACTTAGGGAGGGACTGTATTCCATTTTGGCAGAAGGACTCCTTTCCAGATCCAAGTCCCATTCCCACTGCCTATTCCTATGCTAATTCCATCACTGAGGCTCACCTCCCCCTGCTCTGCCTCAGGCTCTGTTCCTTGTAGCTGCCAAATATCTTCAATGCCTTTTACACTAATGCAACTTGCTCCTGTACAGTACTTATTGAATGGGCTTCCTTTTGTTCTCATGAAGTTTTCTAACAAATATGAAATCATCATGTTGTATATTTAAATTTCTTCCTGCTTTTTATATGGAATTTTCTCCTTTTATCTTCTTAAGAGGGATTTAATTATTTTAAGAATCTAATACACCCAGAATTAGTCAACCAACTGCTTCTCTGGTTTTTGTTTCAGTTTTTTAATTACCCACATCCTTAATACAATGGGCTGTAATTATTCATTCAAGTGTCTTTTTCAAGAACTCAAATAGGACCTCACCAAAGCAAGAGTCATTTTTAATTAATTTTCGCACTCTTGGTTCTTATTGTACCTTCTGGTATAACTTCATAAATATTTGGCTAGTAATTTTATTAAAGGATTTATAATTAAGTACCATAGAAAATTTCCTAGACATTCAACTTAGATGAGCCAGAATGTGTTTCATACATTTGTATAGATGTTTGAAGTTTTCATTTTTTAAAAATATTTGTTTTTATTCAATTTTCATGACAATTAGGATTAGATAAAGGAAAACTAATTTTTTTGATGGGCTAAAAATGCCATGCTGTTAAAATGTAGTATTTGCCATTTCAAAATTTTGTATTATGTTGGAACTTGGCTATATTTTAAAATGTCTTTTAATTAAAACAATTATATTATCATTAAACATAGCTAGGAAACATTTACAAGTGATGTGATTTCTATCCACTTGACTGCAGAGACAGTATCTTTCATTGTGTCTCCACAGTTAAATTTTTACAGTGTAAATATCATTGGGGAATTTAAAACTTGTTTATAACAACTCCTGTTGTGAAATTATGAAAATATTAGATAACAACATTCACCAAGAAATTTTTCCAGCTTATTTTAATCTATCTTTTCTCTGAATTTTTACTGATATCAACCTAAAGGAAATATATCTGACTATAGGCTGCTTATCTATTTTGGGATATAGGAAAAGATAAAAGATTATTTGGAGTTCAGGACTCATACGTGGTTAAATAAGAGGTGATATGGAAATTGATTTGCTTTTTTAAAAAATGTGCCATTATGTCGACTTTTTACCATGCAATGAACTTAGCAGATAAATTTCAGGGTGTTTTATATGACAAGCAAAGAACTGCAAGCACATAATCCAAACGGCAAGATAAAAGATGCTACATTTATTGAAGATTACAGGAAGTTATGCTCAGGGCAAGTCCATGCTGACAAAAGATACGGCACAAACAGAAAATTGGTGTCCGAGTGACAGGATACCAAAGCACGGCACACAATCACAGCACACAGTACCAGACCCCAGACAAATCAGACTTGGGGTAGCGTGAAGGGTACGCTCCTCAGCGGAGGGGCCTCTCTTGATTCTCTGTGTATGACTGACAGGATTAATTGACAGTGTGTTGAGTCATCTCAGGGGCTCTTAACACACATGCTTGTCCAAGAATTCACTCTGATCTTAATTGTACGCAAGGCATGCAGTACCTATTTATGAACCCTTAATGAGGTTTGAGTAGCATGTAGGTGACTAAAGGTCAGGCTAGGACAGTGATGGCAAAACTTTTACAGACCAAGTGCCGAAACAGCACCCCCAAACCCACTTTTTTATTGCCGTGTGCCAACACTCTCCCTCTGTGCACTGTTATCTGATGCTTTGGTGGCTGGGACCAAGCTGGGGCAACTTGAATCATGCCGACAGTGAGGCATTGGAGGGCCTGCTGTGGCATGCGTACCTTGGGTTGGACACCACGGGGCTAGGAGATCCTACACATGGGCCTTGCCTGTAGCATCGGCGATCTCATGAGCTATTGTTATGTGATCTCCTACCTGTCTAAGGACAACAGAACTGGCCCTGTGGTGCTGTATAAAATGAAATGGATGGGAGAGAGAGCTTCTTCAGCTCCATTGTTTCTAACTGTGCTGGACTTAGGTCTGGATCAGCACACTAGACATTACTTGCCTCTGAATTATTTTCCTTGGTGTTTAAGGAGATCTTTTGTGACATAAGAGTTTCACGGCATTAGAAAGAATGAAGAAAATTTAGTTCTTTAAGATCCCAGGGAGCTTGATCAACAAAGAGAGTATGATTCAGTGGTGTTTCTCACAGGCTAAGCCTTCAGCTAGAGTTGCTCTAAAAGTAGAAACAGGGAAATTGAGGCAAGGGAAGGCCTAAACCATCCTGAGATGAGATCGTTTGCCATTCTAAAGAAAGAGGCACTAAATGTTAGGGCAATTGATCCAAATCGTTTGTTAGAGAAACTGACAAAGCGCTGAAGCATGTTCTTAACAGGCAGCAAGGAAAAGGAATTTTCTGCCAAATTATATCCACAAGAAGGGCTCCGGTTATGGAGCTATAGTGTGGATGGGGAAGGTACCATGATGGCCTATGTGTTAAGGGGCCGGCCTACAGCTTAGCACTGTTTCGAGCAGTTGGGACATTTTAGAGATGGCACCTAGTAAAAGGAAGTTAGAGCATCCAGGGTGTGGCCTTGAATATTTTGACACCAGCCCCCTCACTGTCTTTTACTGGCTTTCTGCTATCACAAAGTGAATAGCTTTGTCCTGCCATGTGCCCCTGACCACGATGTGCTACTGAGCCACACATGCCTCCCCTGCCAAGCAGGGACAAACAACCATGGACTGAAACCTCCAAACCGGTAAACCAAAACAGATGTATCCTCTTTTTGAGTTGAATTATCTCAAATATTTGTTAGAGCAATGAAAAGCCAACAGAAATTCATAGGCCAGTTGAAGTCTGGGCTCAGGCCACTGCTAGTTTCTTTCAGTGCTTTGTGCAATGGTGTTAACAGCTTTGATGAATTCTTGGGGATGTTCAAGGCCCAAGCGGGTTCAAGCCTTTAGTCAAAAATATGAATCACAGGGGGCTGGGGATTTAGCTCAGTGATTAGAGTGCTTGCCTTGCAAGCACAAGGGCCTGAGTTCGATCCCTGGCACCACAAAAAACAAACAAACAAAAAAAAAAAAAACAGAAGAATATGAATCACAGAGTAATCAAGACACCTCATGTTTCTTGGTCAGAACAAGAGGAAGAGTAGGAGAGCTTTGGGACTTTACAAATAGTTAAGAACCTGAGCTCAGGCACAAGGCAAATTGTATTTAAGTGCTGAGCTCTGTAGAACATTTAGAAGGATGTCGGGTCTCTATTTGCCAAAAAAAGAAAAAAAAAAAAAAAAAAAAAAAAAAAAAAAAAAAAAAAAAAGAGATGTCTTTCCTGGTGTCATCAGGACATTAGTAGTTAATTTTAATTGAGGATTTATACTATGATATTTAATTCAATTTAAAGAATAATCCTGTAAAGTAGGCACTATTAATACTTTTGTTTTACAGATGAGCAAGCTGAGATAAAAGCTAAGATATGTAAAGCTGAAAACAATAGATTTAAAATAATACAATTAACAAAGAGTGACTGTGAGAGGAACCTCTAAGTTCCCATTTGGGTGTGACTCATTTAAAAATCAATCAAATCAAATAGGAATCAAAAAGCATATGTTACAATATTATAATTGTTATTGCTATTACCACCAGAATTAGACTATATAATTTGACTAAGTAAGATAAAGTTACAAAAGATCTTATTTCTCTCACCCCTGTACTCTGTTGGATCTGCCTTTCCTGCCTTTGATAGGATCTGGTGACAGAGAGGCTTTATCAATTTTTAAGATATCAAAAAAAGCTTATTTCCAGCACTGAACTGGTTCAGGGCCCACACCTAGTCTTGGAAGGCATCTTCTGCCTCAGTAACCTTTGACTCTGTTACTTGGGCTTCATCAAGTCTGTTTGGTGGCTGCCCCTTCAAAAGCTGTAGCTAGCTAGTGCTTTTCTCAAAAGTCTGCTACTGCCAAAGACACTGGGCTTCAATCCTTGTCCCAAGCAGGAAGGCCAAGAGCCTTCAAACATTGTGGAGACAAATACGCCAGCACAACTCCTAATATTCTGTACTAAGAGATGATTACTTTGATTCTGATGTACAGGACTTTGGTTTAAAAGCTTCATCAGGTGGAGAAGCATCTTTAGTTTAGTTGGCTGCAGATACAAAATGAAAGTGAATACTGGCAGACAAAGAAAGAGGAAGAAAGGGAAAAGGCAGAGAGAAAAGGATAGAGAGAGACAGGGGAGTGACATCTATCTTTCTGAAAGGAGGAGAACAATATGGAATTCTTTATGAAGACAGTCATCAAGTTTTATCTCAGAGCCATGCAAAGTGTCCATAAGATAGACTCCAGTATTATTTACACTCACTTTATAAACAGCAATGATATTGGAAAACAGCAGATGGAAGATGGTGAGGAGAGCAAGGTGGTATCCGTTAGCCCAGTTCTATCAGCAACTCACATGTCAGCTGTCTGTGGTCCACTTTGCTGTGGATCAGCTGGGGATTGAAAGTAAGTTGCACACAGACTCACACAGGCCATGTGGTCAGCGGCTATCCTGGAGCTGGCCTTTGGGTGATTAACGATCCTCTTGACTCCATGCCATCAGAACAGCTGACACGGGTGTTCCCATTCCCGTGCTCCTACAGAGTGTTGAGAGTTTGGGGTAGCAGTTTATTAAACTGTACGTAAACTTCCTGGAATGATTTTAAAACCAATCTGTCTTTGGATTGGTGAGTGTATATATATATATGTATATATATTATATATATATACATATATATATATATATAATGATTTTAATGTCTTTCTGGTCTTTTTGGTAGATTGTCACTTAAATCTCTCTCTCCCTCTCTCTCTCCTCTTTCTCTCTGATTTGTAATCAAATTTATTTGATAATAATAACGAACCCATTACATTTTATTTTGATAATTTGTAATGCCTTGTATTTTCTTTGCTTTTACTTTTGAGAGCATTTTTTTTTTTTTTTTTTTTTTTTTTTTTTTTTGTTGTGCCGGGGATCGAACTCAGGCCCTTGTGCTTGCAAGGCAAGCACTCTAATCACTGAGCTAAATCCCCAGCCCCATGAGAGCATTTTCTTGTAGGCAGCAGACAGTGGATTTTTTTTTTTTCCAATCTAGTCTACCCAGTTTATTTATTTATTTATTTATTTATTTTTATTTTTATTTTTATTTTTTTTCAGGAGGAGTGCTGGAGATCAAACTCAGGGCCTTGCGCTTGCTAGGCAGGTGCTCCACCACTTGAGCTAAATCCCCAGTCCACTAAATTTATTTTTAATCCAAGTATATAGACCATTTACCTTTAAGGTATGTTTTGTTTTCTGGTAATAAATTCTCTTCTCTTTGTTTTTATTCTTACGAGAAAGTCTGAATATTCCTTTTATTCTTGAGGAGTATCTTCACTAGGTATAAGATTCTTTTCTTTCAGTGTTTAAAATGTTGCATTACTTTCATCTACTCTCCATAGCTGTTGATGGAAAAAATTCACTGTCTTCTGATCCTCTGTCTATACAATGTCATCTTAACGTTTGCAGTACATCAAGTTTACATTCCTTGTGGAGAGCTGGCATAGGCACATAATTGCTTTGACTTTTTTTGAAACATTGTTTCTTCAGTTTATGAGGTTTGACTATAAAGTATCTGGTTAAATGTTTCTTTAGTGAATTTCTCATTGTGGTACATTCATCTTAAAGGTGTAGGCTTATATTTTGTATTTGTGACAGGAAGGAACTTTTTTACACTTATTTCTTTGGGTAATTTGGGGGGTTTGAACATTTTTCTTTTCTTTCAGGACTCAGTGTATGAATGTTAGATTTTATTTTTTATTAGTACCACATGTCACTAATGTTCTGTTCATCTGTAAAATTATTTTCTCTATTGATTAAATTCAACACATTTTCTTATTTCTATTTTTTTTTGTTTGTTTTTATTTTGGGGGGTGCTGGGGATCACTCAGGGCCTTGTACTTGCTAGGCAAGCACTCTACCACTGAACTAACTCCCCAACTCCGATTTTCTAATTTCTGAGTTATCAATTATTTCTTCTTTCCCTCCAAGGAGATTTTCATCCATTGAGATTTTTATTTCTTATGCTGAAGTTCCAATTCTAAAACTTGGATTTTCCTTTCGTTTATCTTCTTTATATTTACTGAGACATTCTTTTTTGTCAGTACTTGTGTTTGTTCCACATGTGTCCATAATTGAGTTCTGAAATTCTGCCTATGTTTGCTTGAAACTCCTTGTCATATAATTTAGCATCTCTATTTTCTTGATGTTAACTCGGATTGATTCTCATCCCTTGGTTTGAGATCTCACTTCTTTTTTTACACAAAGTTTGAAGATCAGCATATGCCTATAAGGCCAGTACTCAAGTCTCGGGCAGGAGGATTGCAGGTCCAAGGCCAGCCTGGAAGGCTTAGTGATTTAGCAAGACTCTATTTCGAAAATTTTAAAAAGCAAAAAAAAAAAAGGGGGGGGGGCTGGGGATGTAGGACCCTGTCAAGGTCCTTGATTTAAACCTCAGTACTATAAAAATAATAATCTAAAAGAATTTAAAGCTGGATATTTTTGTATTTCATTGTAAGATTCTGAATATCATTTGATCCTTGGGCTCAATTCTGTATTTTCTACTGGCTCTATGGAAGGGAAAAGAAAGTAATACTTTATTACCTTCTACAGGTGGGATAGAATTTTAAGTTCACTACTGGTTTTCAGTTGATACATAGCAGTGTGCTCCTCAGTGCTATCAGGCAGTGATGGAAATTTGAGGTCCTCATGTTGTCTCTGCTGACATTACTGTAGTGAGTGTGTTTCCCCTGGACAACAAAAGTCTTGAGACTCTTGCTCTTACCAAGGTGCCCACTGACACCACAGTTGGAGAGGACCCTTATTAATGAATATGAAAGTCCTGGGTCACTATTTGAGTCGTGTGACAACACTCCGGCAATAATATTGTAAAAACCCATTATGATTTTACAAAGGTAGACGTGTAAGCTCTCCATTTACTGTTAGTTGGCACGCTGCAGGTGGGCATAAGAGTGTATTGTTTTATTCAATAAAGCAGTAATTATCTGAATCTCTACTTTGCTAGACTGCCTGTTTTGGATCCCTTACCTAGACAAAGCAGGCTTCCTTTGGGGACTTTTGTGACGTTGTTTTCATCTGTTTTCTTTGGTGTTCGAAAGCACTGCTTACACAATGCCAAGTCTGGAATGGATGAGGTAGGAAGAAAAACTAGGTAACTCATGACCAAGTCATTCTTCAGGCCATGAAACTGCTGTCTATATTTTTTAACTTTCACTCTCTTTTTATATTTATTTTAACATAAAGCTTAGGATTTTGGTGTTTATAGACTAGAAGAAGAAAAGTTATGACACTTTTTGGAAGCAGAAACCCATTCCTTTAATATCTTTGAAACTTTACCTTTGAAGTGCATTTCTTGTAGAAAATCTCAGTTAGGACTTTTCTTTTTATCCAGTCTGTTGATCTCTTACTTTTAATATTGTATTTTGACCGTACATATTGAAAATAATTAATGACATAATTATTTTAATAAGAGCCATGTCTGTACTGTTTTCTCTTCTACTTTTTCCTTTTTGTCTTCACTTGTTTTAACTAAACATTTTACATAATACCTCCTTTTATTTTTTCAGGTATTTACTAGTAAATGTTTGTATTACATACTGATTGTGTTCATTGTGGGGAGTTGCTACATGTACATAATGGATCTCAATTATTTTTACATCTATTTTCCCTCCTCTTTCTCCCCCTTCCCTCTATATCTTGACCCCATTGCAGTTTGAAAAAGATCTCCCTACTTCCTATGTCTTGAAGTTTGTAATCATCATTTTTATTCTTACCTGTCTTCCAAGTAACATGTGTTATTTCATGTACATTATAGATACCGTAAAAAAGAACATTCTCCATCCTGCCTACTCCTCCTTTGTGACTTTATTGTCATTTATTTCATTTCCAGTATTTTGCAATCACAAATTATTGCTATTTATGATTCAAAACAAAATTATATTCAGTGGGATATATACCTATATTCACCACAAATGCTGTATAACCTTAGTTTTAGAAATGCTTTCCAAAATTACTTGAATTTTGTATTCATAGACGCCTTAGTGGTGTTATTGACATGTCACCAATACTCTTATGTTTTATAATTTTTATATTGCAAAGATTAAATTATTTAAGTAGATTAAAGGGGCACTCTTTCCTATTATTTCTCCACAGAATATTTTTCACTTCATCAAATGAACAGATTCGTAATTGTTACCTTAAGCAACTCAAGCTTAAGGAACTACTTAGTGCCACACTGAGTTCTTAGTCTTTACATTAGCAAAAAGATTGTAATCCATACTGAACCTCTACCTGAACATTTTAGGTCTGAGGTTTGACTATTTTTCTTCTAGCATCTAATGATCAATTTATCATGTTCAATTTCCTAACTAGGCCACACAGTAGCAAGTTAAATATGATGGGCACTTTGGCTGCAATTTTCTCTATATTTGTTTTAAAACAAATCTATTGTTATAATCTTTGAAAATCAAAATTAACTTTAGAAGGTGGGGGTGATATATAACTCATAAAATTCCAGAAACATGTGTATATACTTAATTAGATAGTGTGTGACACAGAAAATATCTTAGTTTTATCCACAAAATATTTATCTTCATGTTTAAAAGCAAATTATTTGAGAGACATGATAACAAAACTTAATTTCATGACTGCAGAAACTATCCATACATATACTATTTCCTCTAATTTCTCAAGAAAAAAGGCCTGCTGATTTTTCATCCCCTTTAGGCAATGAAGATCTCATTACTAAGACCACCTACAGGTGGTATGATTGAAATTTTGAATCTGTGCATAATCACCTCATCATTTTGATCTTTTTATGCAAATCTCTGCACAATCATGGACATTATACTAAGTAAAAGCTTAGGAAGTTAACTTTTAGCCCTAAATTGTTCATACTTTTATGTGCCATACATAAATCTAAAAAAATGCTATAGGCCTATTTTTTCTCAAGTATTAGAAATATATAATGAACTTTGCATGATTGAAAAATTATTTTATTTTATGCATTCCATGAAGTCAGGATATTAGGTAACTTTATAGTTGGGAAATTTTGTTTTACGTCATGAACTATCCATTGAATGGATTTAATGTCTCAACATTTTACAGTTCATATTATCCTACTTTTTATTTTGTTAATTTGATAATACCTCACAAATTAATATTTCTTTTCCTCTTTGCCCCTGTGGGATGAGACATAGAAATTTAGTTTTACAATAAACAGAATTAGCTTTATATTAATAAAACTGCACATAATGTTATACTAAATTATTGTTTTGAATGAGGAAAATTTCTTCTAAAACGTAAAGTGTATCATAAATTAATCTCCCCATTTGTAAAAATTTTAATTTTAACAAGTAGACATGAAAATCTTAGTTTAGCAAAATTTAAAAATTTGTTAGTAAGCAGTAAACTCAATTTTTATATGAAATTTTTAACTTTTCAGTTTGATGTAACAAAGATCATAATGTTCAAATTTTTCACTTTGATATAATAAAAACTATGATGTGCATAGGGTTTACATTACAAATTTAATTTTATTTAAATCAATATTTAACTCCATTCACTGTAATAAAGTGCATATTATGGATTTGGCAGAGCTAATAGTGATTTTTAAATAATTGCTAATATAACAGTACACAATAATTGTCAAAGTAAAATGTAAAATTCATATATGTGATTGAAATATTATATATTATGTATAATTTCTTGAGTGCCTTCTTGTTAGTCTATGTAACAACAGAAAAATATTAGTGCTATAATTCAAATATGCATATCTATCTATCTATGCATATATATATATATATATTTGTATATATATAAAACGTAGCTTACCTGATCATAGGCATGTACTTGTGTAACAAACTTTCATACACTACATTGAAAATTATGCACATATATACATATATTTGTATCACATATATATTCATGCACACTAAAAAATAATTACATACAATGAACCAAATGTGTTTGCAAGTACAACAATTAATTTATTACTGTTGAAATCTATTATGGATTTTATTTTAAAAATTCCAAGCTCAACATAGCCAAAGTGTCAGAAGGAAAAGGTAATAGTATTTCTTAAGAGCCATCATCCTGTTGAATTATAAACTAGACTGCTTTATAGATTAGCTAATTTAGTGATTAAAATCACCTTATTTAACAAAATATTATTTAAACTGTAAACTAAGTAAAATCATGGCAAATTCACATTTTTGTCTGCTTTTCAGGAAGGGAAATTTATTTATGAGAAATCCTCCCAATAGTTAATTTTGAAAAGAAGTATTTTAAAATATTGCATAAAATATTTCAAACATGAATGGAGGCAGATGGCTGAAATAGTTGATGTCACTTTTTACAAGATTAAATATGTCTTTATTGATGACAAAGCATTTTTAACATACATATCCTTTTTTGTATCCTTTTCTGTTCAGGTATCTCTTATTCTCTCAAATATGATGTATGTGTATTATACCATTCCATATGATTGACTATATGAAAAAAGAGACTAAGATTTCTTTATCTGTTAATATTTAATCCAATAGGCCATTGTTTGAATTATTATGATGACATGACATATTGCTATTAACCCCTGAAAATGCTCAAAATACTCCTCACTTCAAACACTTATTCCATCATTCTTGGCAATTGTCTTGTAATAATTAAAAAGAATTAAGCACTCACCATGATTTTGAACATTTTTTAAATGATTCATATCTATGCCCTGTGGTCTGTACATATAACAAAATACCCTTTAGCAATGAAAAGGAATAAGCAAGTGAGGTACATAGCACATTAGGTGGATCTCCAGAGCCTGATACTGAGTATAAAGAGTCAGTCCCAAATGATACTCTGTATGACAACATCTATATAGTTTCCTCAGAGTAAAAACATTATTGATTGAATATGGATAAGTGATTCCTCTACTCCAGTTTTGGAGAAGTGTTTAGTTATTAGGAATGGCAAGAGTGAATTTCTTGGTCATGATAGAATGTTTCTGTGACTTGATTGTACCGACAGTCAAATCTACACATATGATGTATTTCATAGATATACCAAACAACAACAACAACAAAAAATTCATGCAAAAGCTGTAGAAACAAAATAAAATCTGTACCTGAGTGAATAATACTAGAGAGATATTCACTTACTTGTGCAGCCAGTACAATGTGGTTATGGAAGATGTTGGAGGAAGCTGAGTGAAAGGTCTTTGAGAACCTTTTTTGCATGTTTTTTTGCGAATTCTTAGGAGTCTCGACCTATTTAAAAAAAAAATGGAAACAGAATTACTTTAGTCACATCGTGCTAAAATAGTGTTTTAGTAATAATACCATTTATTTAATGGTTAAACAATAAAGTTACAATGAATGTAGTATTAAATAAGATACAGCGAATGCTTGTTTTCAAATAGTCACCAAAGTAAGTATGGCTTATATGATTTAAAGTAATAAAGAGTTTAAAAATTAGGTATTTGTAAATAATTGTGCGTGTGTGTGTGTGTGTGTTCCTAAGGACTGAACTCAGGGGTTTCAGAACACCAAGCCACACCCTTATAACATTTTAATTTTCATTTTGAATCAGGATCTTGCTAAATCACTAAAATGCCTATCTGGGTTGGAAATTAAGATCCTCCTTCTCCAGTTAACCATAGTTCTGGGATTACAGGCATATACTACCACATCCAGCAAATATGTATCTCATTTTTTAAAAGTCTAAAGAATATATATCTCTCTTTAGACGACCTAGAATCTCATTGGACATAAAATGACTGTGTTATATAAAAAGATGGGGTCATATGTTATGATGGCCTTATTTTGTATTGTATACCTTCTGCAATCTTCATGGTTTAATCTGATTATTTCATTGTAAGTTAGATGATGGCTTTAGAAAGGGAAAATGAAAAGAAACATTTTTTGTAGTCATTGAAAAGACCAAGTGAAACATACAGAATTTGTATCATTCGTTCAATATTCTCTAAGCCTCTAAGGCCAATAGACTTGATGTTCCAGAGAATGAAGTGGTAGGCAACAAACACATTGCAAATTATTGCAGTAATTAAACATTACTGACTATAAATTTACCTTGTCTTTTTCTGGAAAAATCAAGAATATTGTTTGCTTGAAACATTACCAAAAATGAGATGTGCATCATACCAATAGCATTCCTTAAATATAACTTTTTTTATATCAGTGTCCTCTCTTATAGCTTCGTATTAGAGGATGCCTAATTTTAGAAATTTAAAAATCTTAATACTTATATGTGTAGGTTAAAATAATTGTATTGTATTATTAAATAATTTTAAATAACTTTGGGATTCAGAATATGGCAAAATCTCTAGCAGACATACGTTTATAGTCTGATAGTCTGATCAGCACAAAACTACCTTTGGTGACTTAAATTAAATTCAGAATATTCATATACAAGCTTCAATCCTTTTCTTTTCAAAAATAGTTGTTGAGTGCTACATACTAACATTTCACTGTAACATATTCTTTCTACAAAAGTTGAAATTTTCTTTGACAATCTTTTTGCAGCCAAGGTGAGATAATCACAATTATAAATACTTAGACCAGTCTTACACAACAAATTATAAGTTAGGCCACTTTAACAGCTATATTTTCACTTTTAGGTTACTAAAAATTACATAGTACCTGGGGCAATAATTATAATTCAGAAAACTAAAACAGAAAGTTACTAATGGAGCTATTAGCAATAGTAGAATTATTCACTTTTTCTTTCTCATTTTGTCCTTTAATTTAGATAATCATGAGCAAGAAATATCCAACAGTGCAAAGAGGGGTTGAAGAAGAAAAAATGAAATGTTCGAATAACTTATGGAACTGAATACACCTAAAACTTATTTAGGTCTTTCTTGCTTATTTGAGGTTAGACAACCTAAAAGGAATAAACTTTGACAAGTTGGTGAGTTTAACAACCTCCATATTTGTGAATTTTCCAACTTATTTCATATGCAAACTATACTTTTTACTCCTGTGAAATCGAATAGTCTGCTTTTGGTCAAATTTTGTTGGGAAGTACTATGCTTCTTATTTCCCAATAATTGAAAAATAATAAAAGAGGAAACAATTCACAACTTCAAGTTTGGAATTATCTACCACTTTACTAACCCATTGCAGTTTTTGTTTTCTTTTCCCAATGAGTCACTGTAAATTCAGTGAACCTAACAAAATACAGTGTCTTGATTTGTCACCTTGTGTTCTGCCACACAGAGTGAGAAGCGGTAGAAAAAAATATAAAAGGTTTATTTATCTGGAACATCCAGTTACTGTACTTCAAGCTTAGAGATCTACCTGCTCTACCTTTCCTGTTCCTGAAGGTTACATTAAAAAAAAAAAAAAAAAAAAAAAAAAGGGAAATTAAGGAGCCCTCTTTAAAATTCTTGTTGGGGTTGTCTCCTGACATGATGTCATGCCAGTAACTGAGACACTCTATTCTCTTTTCTGCAGTACTAGTTTTCTCATTTGGCCCCAATTAGTTTAAAAAGGGAGAGTTTGCCCTGCCTCATAGGGAGCATTTAGGAATAACTGAGCAGCTGCGAAAAGCGCATGCTCAAATACAAAACATGATACTATTGTGGAATTAATCGTGAGCATAAGTACTCTGTTAAAATTCTTTCTTCCTTCCAGATAGCGCCCATCATGTTTCTGAGACTATACTGAGTAGACGGCATATCTTCAGGTAAAGCCCACCCTTCACAGGCTTCCTCACCAGACCCTGCAACTCCTGCAGAAGAACCAAGAGGGTACCCCCTCGAGGTCACCCTTCAGAGTTCAAGGACTCAGCCGTCCACAGATTTTTCCTGAGAACCTAAATAATAATTGTTCACAGAAACCCCCCACCATTTTCTTAGAAACCACAAACATCCTCCCCAATTGCTTTTCTGGCAGGAGGTTGAAAGTAGCCAATCTGAGAGCTTTATTCAGTTCTCTTTGCTGCTGATTGGCTGCTGCCCTGTAACCCATCTCCGTGTCATAACATGTTGCTGTACCGGGTGTGGCTATCTCCAGTGTTCTCGTTTTTGTTCTTCTCAAAGCCCCGAGATCCCTAAGATGCCACCAAAACGCCCTGCACCTTCTAAGGTTTTGTTAATACACTACTTTATTAAACTAAATTATATAGCTGTTGGTGACATAGGATTTTAGGGTTTAAACTATAAGAATAGGAATTTATAAACATTTTTCTGACCATACCTGAAGTTCACGGGTTCTGCAATTCACAGGGGCTCTAGGAAGATAACCCGCACAAATTTTGGGATCCATTTTAGTGCACTTTTATACTAAAGTATTCATTAGCACCCTTTACCACACCACTGCCATATTTAGACATACATGCTGACAGAACAGATTAATATTCTCCTCTTTAAAATAGGACCCCGAGGGGAGAGGAGTGGGAAAAAAAGAAGCAACAAGATATGTCACATACAGGTACAAATCCACTATGATGAATGGTATCACTATGTATATCTAAAATGTACCATTAAAATAAAATTTAAAATAAAATAAAATAAAATAAAACCCCAAAAGGGCAAATTCAATTATGTAAACAAAAATCCTGATTCATCCACTTGCTATGTGACCCTATATAATTGGCTTTATGTTTCTTAATCTCAATACAATCACCTGTATAATTATCAGAGTATTTCTTATTGAAGTAAAATGAAACTTCAAAAAGTTCCAAGATCAAAGATTTTTAGTCTTTATTTACACTTTCTGTTTCTCACACCAGAGAAACAATGCGGTATTTAAACATGTGTGTCCGATTTATATCACTTAAGAGTATGGTCTCAAGATGGATCCATTTACCTAGGACTATCTCAAGCTTATGATTCTTTATGGCAGAGTAGTACTCTATTGCATTAAAAAACCACATTTTCTTTACCCATATGTTTGTGATCTTCTAAACACTTAGGGTTAGTAGCACAGGTCTTCCCTTCACTCATTCAGTGAATTCCAGATTTGATCTGTGGGATATTATCAACAGGCATGGTAAGGACTATTTGTGTACATCTTCAGGTAATTTAGTGCTACCTTCATTAAGTTTAGCTCACCTAGATAATCTTGTTCTTCCACTTCTATTCTCACCTCAGCCATGTGGTTCTATTCATTGAGGGGACAGTAAATTAATTCTCCTTTGATTTTTTTTTTCATCATGTAACAGGAGGAAAAAAAGGCATGATGGCAGAATCATATATGTTTTATAATATCTCCAAGAATAGTTCTTTGTCATTTACTTCTGAAGTGACTTAATATAGACAGACTATTTTCCAAATTTCTTGGATGTTTGAACTATCATCACAATGATTTACATATATGGGCACATTTTCTTATTCTTGTTGACAAAGAATCATAAGTGTAATATGTGGATTGTATCTATATTATCACATACTCTTTAAAATGCTGTCAGGAATTCTACCTTACTTTTTTATTTGAAATTACGTATAAGACCTGATTCGGGACTAGTCATTAAGCTTACTTGATTATTTTTTCCTGATTCATCGTTAATAGGTGATATCATAGAGTCATATCATTGCCACTTTTCTGTGGTTCTTACAGATCTTCTCTTGTTCTTAGAAACACTTATGATATCTTTTTCCTCTACAAATTTTCAGTTCTTGCTCGGTAGCCAGCCACATATTAGTAGTTTGCTCCTCAAGAAATTCCAGAGGAAGCAGGTGAATAAACCCACTTAAATATGCTAAAAAAATCAACCATTAAATCACTCACTTAAATACATTCTCCAATTTCTCCCCCATATTGGCTTCGTTGCATTTTTTTAAGAAAATAACAACTGTGGATCAACCTAATAGTCTGCCTATTCCACATGTATACCAGAGAAACTGAAAAAGAAAGTGACAAAGAAAACCAGTGCTTCCTATTTAAATCCGTTACCCTGAACCTCAACAGGAGCATTGCCATTGCTGATCCCTCACATTCACTCACTCGCTGTCTCTCCTAATGGACTGCCGCACTCTTCTCCTCTCTTCCACAGCCTTCAACCTCACTTCCCAATTAGTACTTTCAACGGATGACCTTGATCATCTGTGACTTCAAGAAAAACATGGAAGCAATTCTACGAACATTTCAATTTAGTACCTTAACAAACTACCTGCCTATCTTTTACTCTTTTGCTTAGCTTGTTTTGAACTACATAATGGGTTGCCGCAACTGCGAAATTTATAAATAATGGGAAAGTATTTCTCACGGTCCTGGAAACAGTGAGGTCCAAAATAAAGAGGCAGCCCTGGGCAAGGGACGTTTTCTGCATCATCTCATTGCAGAAGGCAGCGGGTCAAGATAACACGTGTGCTAGTACAGAAAAGAGGTAGGAAAGTGACAGAGTTCAAGAGGAAGTCCCTCTCCCCATTTCCTTTAATCAATCTTTTATTTTGCTCTTTATTTGTATTTTGCATTACTGAAATGAGAGAAACTATATGGTATTTAAGCTTGCACTGTGTGTCTGATTAACACCATGTTTTCCAGGTCTACCCATTTTCCTACAAAATGTCTTGAATTTAATCCTTCATTATAGCTGAGTAGCATCCCATGTATAAATGCCACATTTTCTTTATTCGTTTGACTACTGATGAACATATTGGCTAATTCCAGGATTTAGATATTATGAATTGTATTGCTATAAACATTGGTATGCATATATTGCTGTTATATGATGACTTTAGCTCTTTGGGGAAGATAGCCAGAAGGCAGAATAGCTGGGGCAAATGGAATTTCTATTTTTGTTTATTTGAGAAAACTTCATACTGATTTTCATAGTAGCTGTTACCAGTTTACACCCCTACCAACAATGTAAAATTGTACCTCTCTCCACCAAGCTTCTCTAGCATGAGTTGTATTTGATTTCTTGATGATGGCTATTTTTTCTGAAATAAGATGGACTCTCAGTGTTGTTTTAATGTGTATTTCTCCAATAGTCAGTGATGTTGAATGTTTTTATGCATTTACTGGCCATTTGTACTTCTTCTTCTGAGAAGTGTCTAGTCAGTTAACTTGCCACTTTCTGGGGGGTTGCTGGGATTGAACTCGGGGCCTTGTGCTTGGTAGGCAAGTGCTCTACTAGTGTGCTAAATTCCCAATGCGCTTGCCATTTTTTGATTAGTCTTTTATTTGGGATGACTTAATATTTTTTTGAGTTCTTTATATAGTCAACATATTAGTTCTCTCTCTGAGGAGTAGCAGCCAAAGATTTTCTCATTCTGTAGGTTATCACTTCAGTCTGTCGATTGTGTCCTTTGCTATGCAGAAGCTTTCTAATTTGAAATAACCCCATTTGTTGACTCTTGCTGTTACTTCTTACGCTATGAGAGTTCTGTTCAGGAAGTCTTTGTCTACACCTATATCTTCAAAAGTTTTACATATTTTATCTTCAAATAGGTTCATTGTCTCTGTTATGATGTTTAGATTTTTGATCCATTTTGATTTTAATTTAGTACATTGCGAGAGTTATGTCCCCAAGGGATGGGGGAAAGGGAACATAAAAAGATTTAAGATGTATCATGCACATGAACAAAATACCATGGACAAAAGACAATGAATGTAAATATGTGGTAAATATGAACTAAAATAATAACAGTGACAATAGGGGAAGGGGATCTAGAAATAAATGGAGGGAGGCAGGTGAGTGGTAGGAGAAGGAAATCAAAAGAGAATCAAGATATATTATATACATTTACCTGCTCCCAAAGATGATGTAAACTTCATGTACTGCAAACATGTACTAATAAAATAAAATTAAAAGAAGGGGGGCCTAACTTGTCATTTTCTGAGGAAACTACTCCCACAGTAATGGCATTGATTTGTTTACAAGGACAAAGCCCTTATTGCTTAAACACCACCAGGAGGTCCCACTTGGTTATGTTGTTACGGTTTCTACCTGAATTTCTACCTCAAATCACAGCACTCTGTTACTACATTTGTACTTTCCTTACTCCTATATATAACTTGTGGATAAGTCTCTTCTTATTTTTTTTTTTTTAATTTAAGCTTGTTATTCAAGTTATCTTTCATTTTTCCTACTTCATTAATTTTTTTATGCACTTAATTGTAAAAGTCTTCAGGTAAAGATTTATATTCATATGTATTACTAAAAAGAGTCCTCCTTTACTTCCATTTTTGGAGTGCATGATTCATTTTTTTTTCACCTTTTCAGCAAAATACCTGAAGAATTGTCTAGCTTGTCTGAAAACTTTTTTCTGCCGTTTTCGCCTAAATCTTTTCTTGAGATTTCCCTAAATTTAACTGATAATAGTCTTTCAATAACAAACTATCAAAGATGAACTCTGAGTATTTTATCTTACTTGAGTAATCAGTAAATAACTTTTAATCTGGATGTTATCCAATACAATTTAAAAGTCACCTGGCTTGCAAGGAATTAATTTTGGTTTGCATTGTCCTCTTTCTCTTCCCACAGTTCTATACTTTATGAAAAAAATTCAAAGGGAAATTGACACCATTTAGGTGAGGTGCTAATGGAAGATGGAGGGACAAATTTGGTTGAGTCTAACTTCTTCTCATGCCTGTGTTCTGTTGGCTTATTTTCTTTTTCTCCAGACTTCATGGTAGAGAGCTCAGCTTTCCCTACCTGCAGTCAGTCTTGATGATCTTATCTCAAGTCTTATCTTGACAAGCTCTGTGATTGGATTGAACCCACATTTCCTTAGGGGTTTGAGATCTGCTCTTTCCACTTGGATATTTAGTTAGATATTTTAAATGTAACATGTCAAACTAAATAACTCTTCTCATCTCTGGGTGTTGGTCCAAAGCTTCACAATAATTATTATCTCATTCATTGACCATTCCCTCCTGATTATACCACATGACTGTTTCTCTAGCCTGCTTCTATTCATTGTGCTAACGTTACTCAATGTGACCTACTCTATATAAATCTAAGAATTACACCCCTTGCTGTTTTTATTTTTGTTTTTTTAAAGACATTTGTCTCAATTTATTATATAATTTTATTATTTAAAATTTAACATTTTATTTCCTGTCTCCTCCCACTAGAATACAAGCTTCGTGTAGACAGTAATATTTGCAAATTTCATTGTAAGATGTTTTTCTAGCACCTAGAAAATAACTGATGCTATTAAATGCTCAGTAATTTATTTGGAAATAACATTATTTAAGAATATACCTCCCACAGAGCCCTCTGCTCTTCCTCACTCATTTTACAAAAACCTTTGTCCTTGATTTGATATTACCCCTGTTAACCCCAGGTACTACTGAATGTTAGTTCACTCCTACAGTCTACTTTTATGTCACATAAATATTCATTTGCAGAATAAAAATTTGGAAACCAACAAACCCATTTATACCTGTATAAACATAAATGAATCAAGTAAGAGGAATACTATATGAGAATATATATATATACGTATATATGTATATATATACATATATTGATGGATTGAGTTTTGTTGTGGTGAGAATGGAAGCCAAAACATCATGTACACTAGGCATCCATTCTAATAGTGAGCTACATCCCCAACTCTATTGAATTACCTTTAAAAACAAATACTTGAAATGTATTTCATTACCTACAATAAATATTTCCTTGGAAGAACTTTCTTTTATTTTCCTAGAAATTTAGTCATGTTCTTGTCTCTGTTGCAGTACATACAACATTAAGCAATTAAATTTCCATACTGACATTCTATACTGCAGGTCAAGCACACCAGCATAAGCCAAAGTTTGTATACAGGACCTCAATTCATAAATCAATCTATTTAGTAATATTTATAAAAGTGAAGTTAAATCCCGTTATCGCAGATCATTTGCTCTAAGCAATGAAACATACACATTAAAGGACTGGTAAGCATTTTTTCTCTTACTGATTTTCAAAAGCAAAAGTGTCAACATTTTCACAGAATAAGACTGTAAAGACTCCCTCAATTTTAAAAAATAAAAAAGGCTACTTGGGGTTGGGGATTTAGCTCAGCGGCAGAATGCCTGCCTAGCAAGTGCAAGACCCTGAGTTTGATCCCCAGCATACCTCCCCACAAAAAGCCCACTTGGATCACTAAATAGCAAATTCTTGAAGGAGAAGATCATCACCAGGAAAGTGAAATATTAAGAAAGTTCTCTAAAGAATCACTGTATATTTTACCTTTTTGAATAATGTACCATAAAAGTTCTTCTGTAATAGATCATGCTTTTAAGGTTTGCTCAGACGATTAGTAGCTCAAGAGTTTCATGCAAAGAAAATTAAAAAAAATGCTGATTTGACACTTTAATAAACAATAATGAGGTTTAGAACTAAAACATAAATCAATTGAATATACTTTTATCTATACTGCTATTAACTTAATAACATGTGACATTTTTATTACCCTTGGAGTCTCACTTGTTTATTTTATTATTCTCCAGAATGACTGCTTTCTAATATCAGCGATTTGTTTCTTATGTTAATATAATTAAACACAATGTCCTAAATCTTTAACTCATAAGTGAATAAAAAATTTATCTTGCTCTCTTCTTTATTTTTAGAAAAGTTAATATATGTGCTGCCCAAGTGAGCACAACTTTTAGAAAAGTTAAGACAAATGACGTAAACTCTATTAAAAGAATCCATGAAGGATAAATATTTTTTCTAAATGAACTGATTTCTAGAGACAGATTGTCCAAATTATTTCATTTTAAAACAGGTAATACAAATTGCTGAACTGATGTGGACTAAAAAATATATCTGATTTTTTATGGTCAAATGAGAAAGTCTTGGATGTCATATTTATAATATTTGAAAGTGTAATTCAATTAATTTCCTATAAACCCACTAGTAGATATATTTATTTGTTATCTTCAGGTTTAGTTTAACTCAGTGTGAGTCATGGTCTCATTTTACCCTGCACGCCACCTTAAGCCTTACTGACCTTAGCAAAGAACAACTGAAAGTTGAGCAGAACAAGGTGGGTGCAGCATCATTTGGACATTTTACTCTCTTCATAGACATGGTGGTTAACAAAGCTCAGTGTAGATTCTACAAAGGTCAGTTTCTAAAGTTTCTAGATTCCATAAGTTGTTATTCTGGCCTTCTGACACATTTCAAATAACCCATATTACTCATGGCTTTGCTTAACTTTTCTTCGTTTTGTCAATCTTGAATCCGTGCTTGTAAAAAACACTTTCTAGGCAATTTGCTGTTCTTGGGTTTGGCCTGCAGTTCAATAAAGTTATGACTTTTTAACTTCAGGATACCTGGTAAAACCAGAAGATTCTTTCAGCTTTTTAACTTACTTTGGGTTTCTAGTAGGAAGAGTGGTGGTGAATTACTTTTGATTCTTCTCATTGCACCTCTAATTTCTATTCTGTAAAGCCTTTATGCAGCTATCTCTTAAAATATTTTAAAACAAGTTTTCTGTTTACACTCTTGACATTCCATTAGCCATTTCATGGGACCCTTCTTTCAACACCTTCTTCTTAACGTTTTTATCTCAAGTAACTGTCTGTTAACATCCCAAAAATAGAGTCTGCATTTGACTCTAGGAAATACTTAAAGATTCTGTATCTCCATTGATCACTGTAACCCAACTGCACCTCTGCTCAAAGAGTCTTCAAAGTAATTTTGTAAAGTATTCTAATTTTTACCGGTTTCCTGGGAAATTTTGACATCACCTGGATGGAAGATACTGATAAAACAGATACTGGTAAGAAACTCTTTTGTTGCAAAGTTTCTCACAGACTCTAAATTCTGTTCTGTTTGTATTGGAATGGGAGAAAGGAACATGCAGGTAAACATGTTAATAGACAGAGAAATCAAGTCATCAAGTGATTAAAATGACAGAGAATAGCACAAGGGCCTGAGTTCGATCACCGGAACCACAAAAAAAAAAAAAATTGAAAGAGAATGAAATTCAATATGATTACTTTTGTGATTTTTTACTTATCTGTAATTTAACACTGAAATCTACTGCTTCGCTGGTGAGTTTGTTGCTACTGTTAGTCTATCTTCCATATTGCAAGCATTTAGGAAATGAAAGTGTCATACTTACCATTTTTTTAAAAAAAAT
>PVJO010015124.1:31050-46138 GCA_004026905.1 Hystrix cristata | reverse complement strand
CCTCACTGGCAGACCTGGTGGGTGGGGAGATGGAAAATGGGTTATAGGAGCGCTAAAGCAGGAATTCAGCGTCTTAGATGCCGATGTTTTTTTATTTTGGGGTGCTGGGGATTGAACTCAGGCCCTTGCACTTGCTAGGCAAGCATTCTACCACCGAACTAAATCCTCAACCCCAAGTTTTAATGTAGAGGAGGACTCCTAAGGGGTACAAGACTGGAACCATTAATAAAAACCCTTCCGAGAATACCGAAGGGGAGTGGCAGGGCTGAGCCTGTGGGGAGAGAGGCTTATGTGAGGTGAGGTAGAAGTAAAAAAAAAAAAAAAAAGAAAAAAGAAAAAAATTTTGCTTTATCGAAGCAAGTTTAGATTAGGAAAGCTATAAGTTCATACTGATATTATAAAAAAGAGTTTAATATAAAATGAATAATTAAGATGGTTATAATTTAAAAAGAAGAGTAATACACTAGAAGATGATCTATCCCCAAATAAATAAATAAATAAATAAATAAATAAATAAATAAAATTTCCTGGTATTCAAGGGATATTGGTTTCAGGACCTCCAACAGATAACAAAATCTGAGGATGCTCAAGTCCCATGTAGAAAATAGCACAGTATTTGCATATAACCTATGCATATGCTCTCATGTACTTTAAATTATCTCTAGATTACTTAAAATAAAATATAAATGCTATATAAATAATTGTTACACTGTATTATTTAGAGAATAATGACAAGGAGGGGGAAAGCCTGTGCATGTTCAGTACAAATGAAATATTTTTTCCTTAAATATTTTTGGTCTGTGTGGTTGATTGATTTGGCAGATATCGAACCCACAGAAACAGGGAAAAATGTATATATAAGGCTGACTTTTTCCAGTAAGTCTTGGTGAAATGGAGCCCTACAGTTGTTTCTCTTGGCATAAACAGAAGAGAAGAAACACCAGGAAAGAGCTACAGTCCAGGAAAAGGGCCAGCACCAGCTTTAGGGGATGTCTTAGTCACTTTCTGGTTACCAAGACACCATAGTACCCAGTACCCACAATTTAAAGGAGGGGAGGGGTCCATGGTTAGCTGGCTCCAAGGCAGAAAATGCCATGGTAGATGGGCATAACAGAGGAAACGCTGCTCAGGTCATGGGTGCCAGGAAGCAGCAATAGGAGGGAGGAGCAAGGGCGGGGGTACACCCTTCCAGGTCATGCCCCAGTGATCTGCCTCTAAGTGGGCCCCACCTCCTAACAGCGAGTAGGCTGTAATGCCTACATAACCCTGTCACCTTCCACAAGCTCCACCTCTGGGCGCATGAGGCTTTGAGAAGACATTCCAGATCCAAACTGCAACAGGGGAACTAGCTCAGAGAGTGACCCAGTAGGTGGGACATCCAGTGAGTTATGAGTGACAGATGAGTCCCACAGAAGAGTCAGTGAAAATATACTCTGTGAGCCACAGCCTCCACACAGAGCCAGCTGCAGACACATCTGTTGTCATGAGGGTCTGCATGCCAATTAGGAGGAGCCCCCATTCTGGGAAGCCTTCAGGCCTGGGTTGGTGGACCATGCCCAAAGAGGGCCTGCATCATTTCTAGGAACACTTCAGAGTATGAAAGTCTGTACAGAGGATGTGTCTTGCCTTGCAGCATGTCCTCCAATTGCGTGCACCCAGGGCCTCAGCTGTCACTAGTCCCAGCCAAGAGGACTAAATTCCTAGGAAGGCAGAAAAATAGTAGAACTGTAGCAAAGTGTAAAAATATTACAAAACTCCTAGCAAGACAAACCCAAGAGGGGAATATGAATAAAAAGAGATGAAAACTGGAAAGAAGTGTAAAAGAACTCTCTAGACTAGTGCAAATATTCTATATCTTGTTTGGGTGGTGGTCACATAGTCTATGCAGCTATGTAAAAGTCATCAAATTGAACACATAAAATCTGTGGGTTTTATTATACGCTGTTTGTGCTGTCATTTTTTTAAATTATAAAGAGCTAACATTAAATTGAGTTTTGCAAAAAGTTTAACCAAGAAGAAGAAGCAGAAGAGGAGACATATAAAATGGAGACAGCAAAGAAAAAAGTTAAACGCATAGAATAAGCACCTTTTTTTCTAGTTTCAATGGAAGGACATTGATAAGTCTGATTTATAAGGTGTTTTTAAAATTTAAGAGGTGTTGAAGTATTAGACCTATGATTTAATTAAATCCTTAGAATAATTTGATTAAATTTAAAATCATGTTTAAACATGTAAGGGAATTTTGTGAATGCATGAATTTTAATTAATTGCGTAAATTTTTGAGGGATGCTGATTGATAAATTCTTAAGGTTAAAAAATGTAGTCTTAATAAAGTGCAGATAGTAGTGAGCAGTCTTTTTTTATGCCAGAAGTCATTGGCACACTGATGAATCTATCAACTCATTCCTGCCAGTGGAGAAATTATTTCCAGGTACTTGGTACTGTATTTTTTTTCTGTGAAAAATCAATGTTTTAAGAAATGTTTTTAAGAATCCCCCCAGGGACTCCAAGACACCGCTTCACATAAGATTTTCTTCTAAGTTGTTTGCAGAACCTTTTACAGCAATTAGGAAGTTCAGTGCATGAATTTGTTTCTGCAGCTGTGAGCTGGTTGGGCTGGCCTGGAAGGACAAAGCAAGGATTCTGGGAGCTCCCTCTGCTGGCAATGGGGGGAGGATTGGGAAACTGCTTGAGGCCAGAGGTAGGAGGGTGTAGGCTTGAGGTCCATGCTCTGAGGTCTCAGGCACATGTCCCAGGACCACTTTGGGGTAGAGATGCCATCAGCTACTGACTGCTATTCGTGGATTTCCTCCCCTCATCCATATGCCCAGATTTTGTTTATGGAGCAGCCATTTTGTGCTGAGTTTTGCACTGAACAGTTGGGTCACCCAGAGATTCTTTGGTTGTAAGGGGGAGAATAAGTGGCACTAGCCAAATGTGGTGGTGCATGCCTGTAATCCCAGCACTTGGGAGGCTGAGACAGGAGGATCACTATGAATTCAAGGTCATCCTGAACCACTTAGCAAGATCTTGTGTCAAAAAACAAAACAACAACAACAGAAAATAACACAACAAAATTGAAACTGCCAGACCCTAAGAGACCTAAGAGCCTTGCACATGTTGCCAGCTTCCAGGGGAATACAGATGGAGTCAGATCCGTTTTGGAAACTGGATGTCTCACTTCCCTTTTCTCTGAGCTCTAAGTTGCTGTTGCTGTCATCAGAGGAAATCAAGTGGTACATGGGGTGATTTGCACTTCACAGACACTTCATTTTTTCAGCACACTATCCTCTTCTATATGATTTTTAAATTGATCATTTGTTTTGGGTCTGAGCATGGTACTTAGGTTAAGCCAATAAGGATGCAGGTATTGCATTTACTTCCCTTTTCTTTTTTTTTTTTTTTTCCCTAAAAGAGATGGGAAGGAAACAACATCAGAGACAGGTATTATTCATGAATTTTTAGAAGTAACTAGGCGTGAGGGTATATGAAACATTTAGCAGCTCACTGAAGAAGAGGGCTTTCGTCTCCTCCATGCATGTGTAAGCCAGGGCTCCTGGAACATAAGGCCAGGAGCTTGCTGCTCATCTGCCAGTTGCACAATTCGTTCGCTAGTAATCTGGAGGTAGCTGTAGGTACAAGAAGGAAGATAGCTTTCTTAAAAAGCAAAAACTCCTTAGGTGCTACTGTGTGATATTTATTGGCATCTGACCACTAACTGATTATTTATTAGAAACTGAGAGATTGTTTTTTACCTAGCTCATATATAAAGCTGTATATGTGAAAAGATACTAAATAAGCACCCAAACAAGATTTCATGTACCCAACTCAGCTCTAAGGCAGTCTTAAGGATGCAAGGGCAATCTGGCTGTGATGTCTGTCACCCCGTTGATCAGCACAATTGATTTGGCTGGTCTAGCTGGCTCTGCAGGTGTTCCCTTCTCCCTCACCGCTCCATGTGCATCTTTCCTGAAACTGGGCACTTGGTTGAAGAGGATGACCTTCCCAATAGAGGAGGACCATTCTTTGGTTAAAGGTATATGAGTAACTGTGCTCCTGTGCTAGAAATTCTAAACAAGCTCTCAAAAAAACAGTCTGAAAAGAGGGAAGGGAGCCAGGTATGGTGCTGCATGCCTGTAATCCTAGCACTCAGGAGGCTGAGGAAGAGGGATTACTGCAAGTTCGAGGCCAGCTTGGGCTATATAGTGAGTTCAAGGCCAGCCTGAGCTACATAGTAAGACCTTGTCTCAAAAAAAAAAAAAAAAAAAAATGGAAAGAGGGAGAAAGGAAGAAGGGAAAGAAGGTAGGAAGGAAAGAGTGAGTCTCAATGTGGTGTTGACACCTGTAATTCTGAGCTGGGGCAGGGAAGGATCACAAGTTCAAGTCACTCCTGGGCATCTTAGTGAGAAGGCTCTGGGTTCAATTTTCAGTACTACACACACACACACACACACACGAGGAAGAAAAAAAATTCTCTCTACTCTTGGCATCTGTCTAGTACACAGTAATTACTGTCCATATTACTGAGAGCTGTGCTGGTGTCTACCTATCCTTGTAATAAATAGCTGTGAAAAGGCTCTATGTCTCAGGCTTTGTTCTGGGCCTGGATGACAGGCCTAATTTCTGTTGTTGAGCCCTCTGAAAGGCACTGGATCGAGGGACAGTGTTGTAGAGGATGAAGTGGCATTTTCTTAGAGTTCTTTCATTCATACTGTGATTCTTACTGCATTCTGTTGCTTTTTAAGATTCTGCTTTGCACCCTTGAAACAGTAAACACATCCCATGCTCAGATCTTGGTTTCTAAATGCCATTCTCCAGTAACAGGAACCAGAACTCCATGGAGAAGTGGTTGATTTCGAGAGAGGTAGGCCAAGGAAAATACAAAGTGAGCCAGGAGTGCTTTGTAGAACAGGTTAAGTACCCCTCATCCAAAATGCTTGGAACCAGAAGTGTGTCAGATTTCAGGATTTTTGTATTTTGTAATATTTACATAGACTTTACTGGTTGAGCGTCCTTACCCAAAAATCTAACATCTGGAATGCTATAAACTGCAGAATTTTTTTTTTTTTTTTTTGGTAGTAGTGGTACTGGGGATTGAACCCAGTGCTTTGTACTGAGCTATACCCGCAGGTCTTTTTTTCTTTTGAGACAGGATCTCATTAACTCACTAAATTGGCTGGGCTGGGCTGAAACCTGTTCTTCTGCTTCAGCATCCCAGAGTGGTAGGATTACAGGTGTGCATCACCATGACCAGCTTAACTCTGCACCTTTTTGAGTCTCATGTTTGCCCTTAAAAAGTTCATATTTTGTGGCGTTTCATGTATTTTTGGCAGTATTTCAGATTTTCAGATTAGGAATGCTCAGCCTGAATCAGGAAGTAAGGATGTGCTAAGAAAGAGGAAAAGAAAATTTAATGAGACATGTCAGGAGGACATGGGAGCTGATCTGAGAGCTTCAGCTAGAATGATTTTGAACAACAAAATAGCCATAGTATTGGATTATAACCGAATGAGTATAAAAAATATCTATGTGTTCATACTGGTTAGATTATTGGATAAAAAATAAGGAAGCAGAGGGCAACCTTTGCTTTTAGAATTCTAGTTAACAAAAGTAGAATGAATAAGGGAAATAGGAAATCCCTGTGACAGCCACAGTAACTACTATAGGCAGAATCCAGAGAGGGATACTTAAATTAGTGGACAAGATTTTAAAGAGATCATGTCTACATGATCTCAAAGTATCTTTCTCTAAATATTTATCAGTTATCGTGATGATTTTTAACTGTTTCCTCCACAAATCCTCTTCAGGAGATGGCACTTAATTCCTAGGCTCTAAGTGTGAGTTTGTTGACTCAATTCTAGTGTGGAAAGGGAAAAGTAGTTATTCAAACCAAGTGATCAAGATTAACCACAGAGGTGATAAAAGGTATGGATATCACAGACCTTTTATCTGATGTGACAAGAAGAGGATATCGCCTCTATGATGCAATCCCCAAGATCCTTGTCTAATCATGAGCAAGCATCAGACACTCAATACCTGTGACCTTCAAAAGTATCAAGGTCATGAAGCTCAAGGACAGATCAAGGAATCAACACAGATTAGAAGAAACAAGGAGATGTGATGACCAAATGCCTTGTATCCAGAATTGAATCCTTTAACAGAAAAGGGACATGAATCAGAGAACTGAGAAGTTCAGATAATGCCCGACATTTAGGTAACAGTTCTATCAATGTCTGTCTAAATTCAGCCAGATTGTCTAGCAGATGTTAATATCAGGAAAATCCAGTGAGGGGTACATGGGAACTCTGCACTGTCTCTGCACTTGGCTCAGAATCTAGAATCATTTCAAAAGAAAACATTTGTGAGGAGTGGTAGTGTGAGCCTATAGTCTAAGCTACTTGGGAGGCTGAGGTGGGAGGAACCCTTGAGCCTATGAGTTTGGTGCCAGCGTAACTGTGCTGATCCAGGGAAACCTTTTTTTTCAGGGATGATGCAGTGTGTGATTGCTGTCGCAGACAAAGTGTTCGATGCCTTCCTGAACATGATGGCAGATAAAGTAAGCCTCTTCAGAGGATGAGTGTGCACCTGCTATAGCACAGTGCACAGGAGTACTATTCTACCTTCTTTTCTGACTCTAGGCCAAGACAAAGGAGAATGAAGAGGAGCTGGAGCGACATGCTCAGTTTCTGCTAGTGAACTTCAACCACATTCACAAGAGGATAAGGAGGGTGGCAGACAAGTACCTGTCTGGTCTGGTGGATAAGTAAGTTCCATTTCCCACTGATACTTGTGTGCATGTGTGTAAATGTTAGTGATTTGGAATGAGGGAAACTAATCCTTACATCATCAATCCAGAAGAGAGTGGAGTCAGAGCAAATGCTCTCAAGGCAATGCAGTCTTTCCCAGAATGCCAGTGAGTTTGCTGCAGAGTCTGAATTTTACTCCAGAAATCTCTGTTCCTTCTGAGATATTGAGATTTTTTTAGAGAGAGTCTTGATATATAGTCCAGATCAGTCCTGAGCTCACTATGTGGCCCAGGCTGGCTTTGAACTCATGGCACTCCTGCCTCAGCCTCCTGGGTGCTGGGATTACAGGGATACACCACCATGCCTGGTGAGATATTTTATAGTACTTTTCTTGCAAATAGGGGTCATGTCCCTGTGTCTCTGAATCCTACCTATGGTGGGCAGATTGGCGCATCGTCACCTAGCCCAGGGTCCAGCCAGCGATCCCTAAGTACAGTGAGTAAACGATGGGCTTCTCAGGAGGAAGAGCCCAGATTGGCCTTTTTTTATTCTGTGCACTGGGAACCAAAGCAGACCCCCTTGGGACATGTCCGCACACTGATGAGAGCCCTCAGAGATCTGGTCCACCCTCTCTGAGGTGTGAAGGCCAGTGATAGTGTACACCTACACTAAGCCTGTGTGTAACTCCCTGTACTCCAGGGGTTTGGGAGCTTGCCACAGATGCAGCATACCTGGTCCAGGTAGCTGCACCACCTGAGGGTATGTAAGAAGCCAGCTGGGAGCCATAAGAACAAGTCTTGCACACATGTGACTTTTGTCTGAGCCAGGCCTTTCAAGCAGTGGGCCATGGATGACTTTAAGGCTGCATAGAGGTGCTGCTCCTCCAGCCCTGGGGCCACCAGAACCCTGGCCTGTTACTTTTAGGAGCAGACCAACTTTGTCTCTTTACCATAGGGCAGTGGTGATGAACCTATTGCACATGTGCCATAATGGGCTGTTTGTATCATTGAAAGCTCTAAAGGTTCGCCATCCCTGCCTTAGGGTATCATACAGGTAAGATCATTTTCTATTTGTACCATGATGTGAGAAATATTGGGAAACCATAGTTGATTAATAATTCTTCAATTAAATTAGTAGAATTGCTTTAGGGAGGGACAGGGTGTGGCCTGGCTAGTGTGTTACCAAGACAGTTTGTTGTTATCAGGGTTGAAGCAGGCTACTTGGGACATGTCTGGCCCTAAAAAATGGGACTTGCTGGGCCTAGGAATTGTTTCTGATCAGGCGCTGTCCACTTCACTGTGGAGAGCCCGGAGAGGGCTAGTTCCTGCCTCAGGGGTGTTCTGACACTCCACCTTTAGCAGTCATCAGCAAGTATAGCTTGGGCTGGTGCAGGGGAAGGTGATGGAGGTGCCCATCCCCCCACCATCACCCCATCCTGGGAGTGCAGGCACTTGGGAGGCTGGACACCTGGTCCTTGCTTTCGGTGTAGGTTTCCCCATTTGCTTTGGAGCGGGACTGTACTGAAGACCATGCTGGACATCCTGCAGACTCTGTCCCTGTCGCTGAGTGCTGTGAGTATCCCAAGTGACCTTGGCTGGTCAGTGCACCCGCCATCCACCCTGTGTTATGGGGTGGTTCTCTAATGATATGTCTGAGACTTATTTATGCTCTAAGTGGGGAGTTGCTTGGGTGGCAGGGTGGGGTCGCATCTGGTGTTTCCCAGTAAGCTGCGGCAAGTCTGGAAGACCATTGTGGATGGGACACTAGTGGGAAGGGGTGGAAAGCGTGCTGCTGCCCTGGGTCAGAGGCTTAGGTGTGGATACCTCAGGAAGATGGGTTGTCACTGTGCTTGCAGGATATTCATAAGGACCAGCCTTACTACGACATCCCTGATGCGCCCTATCGGATCACGGTTCCTGACACGTATGAAGCCCGAGAGGTAGGCCCTACCTGGTCCCTGCACTGAAGGCTGTTTCCACTACCATGCCCTGAGCATATCAGGGCAAGTATTCGACTACAGGAGGTCCCTCTATCTCTAGCAGTTAAATGTGTATGAATGGTCTTGGCCCTGTCCCACAAGTCCCACAGTGAGGACACTGAGCAGCATTGGGGTCCTACTGCAGAGGCCAGAGACTAGCTCTAGCTTTGTCTGTCTCCTGGTCTATGATTTTCAGATACATGCACTTGGAGACATACCAACTTTTTGTCATTGTGGTAATAGAGCGACACAGCTTTGGCACTGTCCAACTCCAAAAGTAAATAACTCCAAATGAGGAAGGTGAACTGGACATCTCCTTTCCCTGACTGAGTCAAACTCAGAGCCCTGCTGTGACAGGGTAGAAGCTCAGCTCAGCTCAGCTCAGCTCAGCTCAACTCTGCTGAGCTCTGTGCTCCTGTAGCCTGGTTAATCTGATCCGGAGCCAGACCAGCTGTCAGTGGGGAGTTGCCTTGCACAGTGATGTGGCGCACATGAGGATATTTGCCACCTGGAATAGACTTCCCTTTAGTTACTGACCTGGTACATGTTGCACTGTGGCCCCGTGATGTAGCTCCTGCCACACAGCCTTGTGCAAAAATTATAGGCCACAGAGTGTGTGACTTCCTGTCCCCTGGAGCCTTGGTGTTAGAACATGATCACTATTAGGGCTGCTGTAGCCAGGTACTATAGAATGGACAGCTTAAGGAACAGAAAATTATTTCCTCACAATTGTGAGGGCTGGAAGTCCAAGATTAAGGGGTCTGCGCAGACTGCTGCTCTTCTTGGCATGTAGATGGCTACTTGCTCACTACAGTATGTCCTCCTATGATCTTCTCTCTGTGGGCATGTATCCCTGGTGCTTCTGGGTGTTCAGACTTCCTGTTCTCATAAGGATACCAGCCAGATTAAATTAGGGCCCATCCTAAGGCTTTTTAATTTAGTCACCTCTTTAAAAGCCCTGTCTTTAAGTGCAGTTTTGTTCTGAGGTGCTGGGAGTTAGGGTTTCATGAACATAGATTTTGGTGGAAAGAAACCACCTGTGTCAGTTACTACAACAGCCTGAATAGGCTGACTTCAGGTTGTTAAAAAAGCAGTGTCACCCACTTCCAGAGCATTGTGAAGGACTTCGCTGCACGCTGTGGAATGATCCTGCAGGAGGCCATGAAGTGGGCACCCACAGTCACCAAGTCCCACCTACAGGTACTTTCTTGAGATCATCAAAAGGCAATCTCTGTGTGTATGTGTGTGTTTTTATTTTTTTATTTTTGTTAGTACATGTTTGCAATACATAATGATTACATTCATTGTGGAGTATTAGTACATGTAAGGAATCTTAATGAGCTCCTTCGAGCAGTCAGAGAGCTTTTACACAGGCACAGTGAACTCAAAATACAAATAGCACTAGTGTGAATAAACAGACCAAGAGCTTCAGTTAGTTTAGAGCCTGAGAGTACTGGACATTCAGTACTAGCAACTCTAGGTGCTGCTGTGTTAGGAGCACCTTGATGGGTGAGTGTGCTGGTCAGGGCTGCATAAGAAGAGGTGGCCATCAGGGCGGGAAGGCCCACACCTCACTGTTCACATCAGCTGAGGTGCTGAGTCTGTGGCAGGATTTGGGGCTGTGTGGTGGGCAGAGGAGACCACCAGGAGGCAGTAGCAGTGTCAAGAGCTAAGCGCATTGCATGTACCTCAGGCAGAGTCAGGGACCTGTGTTCCAGTAAATCTCTACCTGGAAAAAGAGGGAAAAGACTAACTATGTAGGCTGTGTGAGTAGGTACATATGAGTTTTTTCAGACAGAAGCACTGGCTTGTGAATGTCTGAAAGGCGAGCCATTGTTCCAGAGACTGTCACACAGAGACAGAACAAAAATGCCATAGTGTATGAGAGTAAAGGGCTGGTAAAGTGGTCAAAGAGCTGGGTGTGGTAGCACACACCTGTAATCTCAGCACTCTGGGAGGCTGAGGCAGGAGGATTGAAAGTTCAAACCTGGTGTGGGCAATTTATTGCCTTAGTGAGACCCTGTATCAAAATAAAAAATAAAAGGGCTAGGGATGTAGCACAGTGCAAAGGCCTTGGGTTCAATCCCTAGTACCCTACACAAAGTGTGTGTGTGTGTGTGTGTGTGTGTGTGTGTGTGTGTGTGTGTTTGGGGGGCAAATCAAAAAAAAAGAAAGGTGCCACTAGTAGGAATCTAGGTTACCAGAGAGCAAGTGTGTTGAGAGGAGCTTGTGAAATTGACCTCATGTTTCATGGCCAGTTCAAAAATGTCTTTGAGTCTGGGCCTGGTGGCTCATCCCTATAATCCCAACTACTTGGGAGGCTGAGACAAGAGGGTTGCAAGTTTGAGGCCAGCCTGGGTAACATAGCAAGATCCCAACTCAGAAAAAAAAAGAATAGTTTCTGGGTGTGGAATCCAGGAAAGGTAGAGCAGCCAATTCCCAGAAGCCTTTGAGAATATATGGAAATGAATTGTACAAGACCATGGGGCTTGTGTCTACGGTTGCTGTGAGGTTCCTCCTTCTGCAAAGGGAGTAGCTCCTTGAGCAACAAGGGGAAGTAGGACCAGCTGGACTCCCGGTGGGACAGACCCACATACTAACCTAGACAAAGCCACTGCCCCTGGTAAATAAGCCTCTCTGCCATTTGATCCCTTGTCGCTTTCAAATTTGTACCCTGAAATTCTTCAACCCACAATAGTTTTTCAAACTATTAATATTTGAGAAATGTCTGATTGCCATTATTTCATGTAGGCTGTAGTCTAAAGAGGGGAGGAGCCCTTTAAAGCCTAAAAGGTTTAGTGGACAAAAAGAAGTCAGCAAAGAGACCTTTTTTGTTTTCCCTAGCATTTTCTCAGGTAGGCCTGGCTTAGAAAAGAAGTGGACAATGACAGAGCTTGAAATACTGTATTATTTCCCCCAGGCATCCCCTTAGCACCCCATCCCACCCCTCCTTTCCCTTTTCCCCAGCAGTCCACCCCTTCTGAACTCCCAGCATCACACAGCTTTCATTGCTCAGTCTCCCCCTCCCTCCTGCCCCCAGCCTCCGCTTCCCTGTCTGCCCTTGTCTATGCCCAACGAGTGGTCCAGTTTTAATAGCAAATCTGGTCCATATTCTTCCTTTTAAACTTGATCATTAGCCACTCCCCATAACCATGGGGTCCATGGATGGATTTCTGTGGCATAGTTTTGTGTGTACATGCTCATGTGCATTTTGCTGTTGGTAGTTAGGTAGCTTTGGTCCAGCCTTACTCCGCCCCAGCCTTACTCCTCTAGGGGGTGCTCTAGCAGTGTGAGCGCCTGTGGCTCCCCTGAGCAGGAGGCTTCCCTCCCACCTATGGACTCAGCCAGGTGTCCCTTTGCCCCAGCGCCTCTTCCACCCGCCAGCCAGAGGGGCTCAGGTTCTTGTCTTGGGCTCCTGCTGTCTGTCCCGCCTGCCATGGTCAGCAGGGGTGCTGCGGAAGTGACCAAGGCCTGCATGCAGGTTCCACCCCACAGTGCTGCATGCTGACTACAGGATCAAGGCCTCACAACTTATGACCCCAGTGGCCAACACAGCTCTTGGTAAGTGGTAGGTGCTCGGCATGTAGCGATCCTCTCCCTTTAACTATGTGACAGTGCACCTACCCTGTAACAGCCACTCTGGGACTTGGGCCTTGCCCTCATTCATAGATGAGCAGCAACTAGTCAGGGAGGGGCTTGACCTTACTGACTGTCTCACAGCTGGGGAGAGGTGCTGACCCAGCAGTGAAACTTGGTGTTTTCTTTGCTACTCCATACCTTATTTATAAAGTTTTATTTTTCCCTTTATGTTAAATAGCATGTTTTCTTCCTATTTCAGGAGTATCTGAACAAACATCAGAACTGGGTGTCAGGACTGTCCCAGCACACAGGGCTGGCCATGGCTACTGAGAGCATCCTTCACTTTGCTGGCTACAACAAGCAGAACACGACTCTTGGGGTATGTGTGAGCCTCCTGCAGAGCAGTGACCCCACCATAATCTGTGGGAGCAGGATTACAAGGGTGGGGGAAGGACTCAAGTTTATGTGTAGGTCTTCAGAGAACAGTACTTTTTTTTTTTTTTTTTTTTTTGTGGTGCCGGGGATCGAACTCAGGGCCTTGTGCTTGCAAGGCAAGCACTCTAATCACTGAGCTAAATCCCCAGCCCCGTGTGTAGCTCTTCATAAAATTTCCCTGAGCACACATGTCAGGTGTGTGTGATTTGTGTTGACAGATAGGAACTGAGTGATACCCAGGTGAAAGAAGAGGTGGCAGCCCAGCTTTGGCAACTTAGTGGCAATGCACTATATAAATATATATACATATATGTGTGTGTGTGTGTGTGTGTGTATACATATACACACGTATATATGTGTGTGTGTATATATATGTATATATATATATCTCCTTTTCTAGGCTCAGGCCAGCTGACTTGTGAGAGATCTGTTTTGCCTAAAAGATTTTAATCTTTGTTCTCAAAAAGTTAGGTGTAACTAGCATTAGGTTTTACCCTCTCTGATGCTAAAAGAGAAAATTATATTTAATTGTGCATCCAACTGTTAGTTGTGCTCAAGAACCTAAGATGCCTTTGCTCCGTGGAAAGCACCGGAGAGTGCAGGCCACCCCAGTATCTCCCATCATATGACACATTGAGAAGAACATTCTGCAGGGCAGGTGCAGAAGCAGGGTGTCAGGCTAACAGGACTAGAGATCTGCATCAGGAAACCTCTGCCAGACCCTCCTGGAGCACCTCTTGGTGTCTACTCTGCTATCCTCTGACTGACTCAGACTGGGCATGCTGGACACATGGGAGCAGTTTCAGAAGAGAGAGAGCTGGCCTGCCCTTTGGCCCACAAGCTGCCATTTGTTTTTCTTGGGGCTTTGTGTATGTTATTACATTGAGCCCATCTCTGACAGCTTTGTGAGAGGGGCACAGTTATCCCCACTTACTTTGTTTGTTTGGTACTGGGTATTGAATCCAGGGCTTTCGTATTTGAGCTACATCTCAGTCCTTTTTTACTTACTTTGAGACAGTGTCTCGCTAAGTTGTTAAACTGCCCAGGCTGGGCTCAAACTTAGGATCCTCCTGGTTCAGCCTGCCAGAGTGCTAGGATTACAGGAGTATGCTATCATACCTGACTTTATCCCCACTTTTCAGGGGAGCACATGGAAGTTGAGAGACATTAAGTGCCTTCTGCAAGTCTCACAGCTGATCAGTGTTAAGCCAGGTTTGAATGCAGACCTGCTTGATGCCAAAGGCCACACTGTCTGAAAAATGTAAAGCACTTTTTTTTTCTTTTTGGTGTGGGGGATCGAACTCAGGGCCTTGCACTTGCTAGGCAAGCACACTATCCCTGAGCTGAATCCTCAAACCCCAAACACAAGCACTTGCTTGTGTTTTTTTCCCCAAAATTTATATTTTCTTCTCTGACCCGCTTTATGCCTACCCACTAATAACTCTAACAATTGAGAAATTCCTCATTTTTGTTTTTTTGGGGGGGTGCTGGGGATCAAAGTCAGGGCCCTTCTTTATCTATATTTCAACAAGTAAATGGGTTGTGTCAATTTTTAGTATGTGATGCTCAAGGGGAAATGTGTGCCACCTGGCCTTTTAAATATGTACCACTGGCTGAGCAAGAGCTGCAGAATAGACAGCAAGGGAAAGCCTGGGTTAGAGGGAGAAGCTGCCTGGGCTGCTGAGGCCCTGGGGCTGGGGGTGGGGAGGGGCTGGGAGACTGAGGCTCATGCACAGGATGCGTGCCAGGCAGTGCTTTGCAAATGTTTTCTACCATTCTCTGGGTTGCCTTTGTGTTCAGGAGACATACCTTTCTAGACATGTGGGCAGCTATTGGATGTTTAAGGGTCCTGCTGGTTTTTGCTCCCCCTTTCAGTCCCCCTTTGCCATCACATTCACAAAACTATAGTACCAACTGCCTTCTGGAGGCATTTCCCACATCAAAACAAATTTTTTTTCAATACTAGGGATTGAGCCCAGGATCTTTGCACTGAGCCACATCTCTAGCCTTTTTTTATTTTTAACTTTTATTTTGAAACAGGACCTTGTTAAGCTGCTAAATTGCCGAGGCTAGGCTTGAATTTGCAATCCTCCTGGCTCAGCCTCCTGGAGTGCTGGGATTATAGGAATGCACCACCAATCCTGGCTACATCTAAAATTAAAAAAAATTGTTTTTTCCCATGGGACATATCTGACTAGAGACTATTGTATTTCATTTTATTAACTTAGTGACACAACAATTTTAGTAGCCCCGGGTCTGAATTTGTCACCTTTTCCTCCTCCTTCCTTTTTTTTTTTTTTTTTTTGGTCTTGTACTGGAGATTTGTAAGCTACATCTCTGGCCTTTTTTT
>PVJO010015124.1:0-30950 GCA_004026905.1 Hystrix cristata | reverse complement strand
AAGGTGATGTTTTGACAGTACAGTAATTGTCATTGTTTTTCTGTAGGCCACTCAACTAACTGAGCGCCCAGCCTGTGTGAAAAAAGATTACTCCAACTTCATGGCTTCCCTGAATTTGCGCAACCGCTACGCAGGCGAGGTAATTTTGTCACCACTGTGTCTAAGGTTCAGAGCATTCTCTTGGTTTGATGTTATTTGGCTCTTTCTTTGTGAGACATGAATAACAGGTCTGGGCGATGTGGAATTTGTTCATTTTAGGTGGCTTGAGGAGCAAGGGTCCTCGACACTGTTGGCACATTCTGGAGCATCTACCTCACATACACATGTTCTGACTATTCTGAGACATTCTAGGTTTGGGGTTTTTTTTTTAAGTGGTAGCGAACACTTGTTGAGTGCCATGCATTCTCCTGGGTACTTGCTGAGATGTGCATACTATGATTCTGGTTGTACAGATGAAGAAAGTAAGGGTCCTGAAATTAATTAACAGTCAGGCAGAACAGCTTTGGGGACCACCTCAGCTTCACCTTGAGTGGTTTCACTCAGCACACTGCAGTTTATTTCACCCTGACCAGTTGCTTCACCTCTCTGGGCCTCAGTTCCTTCATCCACAAAGCCCAGAAATTCACTGACACCTTTGGCAACTATGAAAGTTTCTCAGTAGCTTGGTCTGAGAGGGGCCAATAGCTGCTCTTTGCTGATGAGCCTCTGCAGTTAGAACCCATGCTCTGCTGAGTGGCTGCTGACCTCATGTGGGAATTGCCCTGAGAGTCTGTTCCCCATCAATTTGAATACCATGGTGGCAGGGGGAGGTCTGAGTTGCGGGGATAGGTTTTTTTTTTTTTTTTTGAAAGAATCAGGTCTCCTTTACAATTTGTGAATTGGAAAGCAACACTTCCTGGGAATAATAATTATGTCTGACTTTAAAGACAGTGAGGCAGCTCACTGGTAAAGTGCTTGCCTACCATGCATGAGGCCCTGAGTTTGTCTCCCATACCCCAGACAAAAAATCATGGCTGATCTTGTTTGAATCACTGAGTCCAGAGGAAATTACTTAAGCTATGTTTATGCAGTCCTGCCATGGGTCAGACCATGGGCACAGCACTGGACATAAAGGTGAGGAATTAAATCCCCACTCTCAAGGAACATTTACAGTGGCAGGGACACTAATAGGCATTTCTAGAAGAGAAGTTCTTTTAGAAAAATCTTTGAGGGCCGCAGTGTAGCTCAGTAGTAAAATATGTTTAGCTCGAGGTCCTGAGTTCAACCCCCCAGCACATGTACACACAGACACACAGACACACACACACAGACACACACAGACACACACACACACACACACACACACACACAGAGGTACTTGCTGGTCTCATCCAGGTGCTGGCTGCTGATGAGTGTGCGTCTTGCAGGTGTACGGAATGATTCGGTTCTCAGGTGCCACAGGCCAGATGGCTGACCTGAACAAAATGATGGTGCAGGATCTGAATACAGCTTTGGACCATAATAATCCCCAGTACTACACACAGGCCATGTTCAAGCTGACTGCAATGCTCATTAGCAGCAAAGGTAAAGCACATAAACGCTGCATAATTCTGGATCCCCTCTAAGTGAATGTTAGCCCGAGTGGCTCTTAGTAAATTGGAGTCGAAGAAACAGGTGGTACTCCCCATATAGAGCTCTCTATGCCCTCTCCCAGGAGTGGAAAGTAATAAAAGGCTGTTGTTGGCACCAGCTGGGGCTGACTGCCTTGTTTTAACCCACAGAAGCTGTGTTTAGGTCCAGCCAGGGTCAGAGGCCTCTGAATAACCTGTTTTTGTTTCCAGATTGTGACCCGCAGCTTCTCCATCATCTCTGCTGGGGTCCCCTCCGGCTGTTCAATGAGCATGGCATGGAGACTGCCTTGGCCTGCTGGGAGTGGCTGCTGGCTGGCAAGAATGGAGTGGAAGTGCCGGTAGGACACTGATCCTCAGTGCGGGCCTAATACAAGATGGAAACAGGCTGCCCTGGCAAGCCTGTCACCCTCTCAAGCATTGGTCTTCCTCACAGATTGTGGTGTTCCTGCTTGACTACACAAATGTGGGAACACACAAGAACACAGTGTTAGAGAAGTGCTTAAAGAGCTGGTATTTTTCCAAAAGCTCCGTACGGGGAGCCATTTCTCTACTGAACTTGGAGCACTGAGTTGAACATTTGTTAATAGTGGCTCTGATGGGGAGCATGTGCATTTGTCGATGAGGATGGTTTTTTTTGGCCTGCATACTAACTTAGGGATCAGCCACCTTTCTCTGAATCTGTTTTTGGAGTTGCTATTCCACAGGACTTATAGGCAAGGTTATACAGGTTAAAGTATCCTTCATTCAAAATGCTTACAACCAGAAGTATTTCAGATTCAGGATTTTTTTTCAGATTTTGGAATATTTGCATTACATAATGAGATAGCTTAAATGGGACCCAAGTCAAAACACGTAATTGATTGATGCTTTCTGTACACCTTATGCACATAGGCTGAGGAAAATTTTATGCAGTATTTTTAGTGTACCTGCCTTTTTACTCAAATTTACAGTTGTTCTTCACCCTAAAGGATTTTCTATAGTATTTCCTGTCATGTAGCCCTGCTGGAAATAAACTCACTTATCTGTAGTTTACCTTCATTTTTGATGTATTTGAATATTCTTTCTGGATCTATTCTAGGTTGGCAGTTTATTGCTGTAAGCATATTAGCTATATTTTTTTAATTGTCTGTTGGTTTGCACTCTTACTATTTCTCAGTGTTTTTCTTTTGGCTTCTTTTAAGATTGATTGTACTTGTTTGCAGTACATAATGTTAAAATTCCTTGTGTGGAGTTGGTATAGGTACATGATACATCTTAATTCTTTTTTCTGATCCCTTTTCCCTCCTCACTCATCCTCTTCCCTCCATCTCTTGATCCTCTTCCCATTTGAGAAAGATCTATCTCCCTACTTCCTACTATCTCTTTTTTATTTTCCTCTTTCTAATTTAGCTTTTCCTCTTAAGAGAAACCATTGCAATATTTAAGCATTATGGTCTCAAGGTGCATCCATTTTCCTTGAAGGTAGGTATTGTGATGCTTACTGCTTGGCTCTTGTTGCCCAGGATTGCTTTTGCCATTCTGGGTCTCTTCTGGTTCCATATGAATTTTAGGATTGTTTTCTCTAGTTCTGTGAGGAATTCTGTTAGTATTTTGATTGGGATTACATGGAATCTATGTATCACTTTTAGGAGTAATGGCCATTTTGACAATATTGGTTCTGACTATCCAGGGACAGAGGATAGCTATTGTCTAACGTCTTCTTCAATTGCCTTTCCTAGAGCACTGTGATTTTTCTTGTAGAAGTCTTTCACTTCCTTGCTTAGGTTAATTCCTAAGTATTTAATTTTTCTTGATGCCATTGTGAATAGTATTATTTTCCTAATTTCTTTCTCAGTGAGTTCATTATTGGTAAACATAAATGCTAATGAATTTTGTGTGTTGATTTTGTATTCTACTACGTTGCTGAAATTGGTATTAATTCCAAGAGTTTTTCTGGTGGAATTCTTTGGGTCTTCTATGTAGAGTATAATTTCATCTGCAAATAATGATAATTTCTTTCCTATACTTATCCCTTTTATTTCTTTCTTTTTACCTGACTACTCTGGCTAATGTCTCAAGTACTGTGTTGAACAGAAGTGGTGACATGGGCATCCTTGTCTTGTTTATGATTTTAGAGGGAAAGCTTTCAGTTTTTTCTTGTTTAGTATGATTTTGGCCATTGGTTTGTCATAAATGGCTTTTATTAGATTCAGGTAAAAGAGCCTGTTATATCTATTTTCTTCAGGATTTTTTTTTTTATCATAAAAGGGTGTTGGATTTTGTGAGAAGCTTTTTTTGCATCTCTTGATATGATCATGTGGTTTTTGTCCTTGCCTCTGTTTATGTGGCATATTACATTTATTGATTTGTGTATGTTGACACACCCTTGGCAACCCTGGGATGAAGCCTACTTGGTCCTGAATGTGTGATCCTTTAGATGCTTTGTTGCATTCTACTTACCAATATTTTATTAAGGGTTTTTGCATCTATGTTCATTAAGGAGATTAGCCTGTAGTTTTCTTTTTCACTTGGGTCTTCGTCTGGTTTTGGAATCAGAATGATGCTGGCTTCCCGAAATGAATTTGGAAACTCTTCTTCCCTTTCAATTTCATTGAAGCGTTTGAGGAGTATTGGTGATATATCGTCCTTAAAGATTTTATAGAATTCAGCAGTTAATCCATCAGGTCCTAGACTTTTTTTCACTCGGTAGGGTTTTTATTACTGCCTCAATTTCATTGCTTCTTATTGGATTGGTGTGACTCCCTACATTGTATAGGGCCTGTATAGGATGAAGAAAAAGAAGGGGCCTCTAGAGCTATAGAGCCAGCTCTGCCCTTACCAACTTAGAGGCCCTGAGCAAACAACCTCACCTCCTCAACCACAGGCAGTTATCAGAATCATTAAAGATTCTCCAGGATGGGTCCTGTTCAGAACCCACAGGGCACCGAGCACATCATGGGTGTGCTAGCACTTGTACATCCTCCTCTGCCCAGCACCATGAACTGGAATGAACAGAACCTAGCTTGTAAAACAGGCTGAAAGGAAACATTCCAAACATTAATGTGGCTGAACTCTGGGAAGTGGGGTTATGAACGTTCTTTCTTTCTTTTTTCTTCATACTTTACTCAGTTTCTAAATTGTATCCAGTGGATGTATATTCCTTTTATAATTTAACCCCCTCCTGTGCTTCCCAGAGGAGCTAGCCTTTGTCCTGTATTTGCAGTTTATGCGGGAGATGGCAGGAGCCTGGCACATGACGGTGGAGCAGAAGTTTGGCCTGTTTTCTGCAGAGACAAAGGAAGCAGACCCCTTGGCAGCCTCAGAAGCCAGTCAGCCCAGACCCTGTCCCCCGGAAGTCACCCCCCACTACATCTGGATTGATGTATGTACCTGCCCCCACATTCTGCTATTCACTGCCACCTGATGGTAGGGGCCAGTAGCCTGGGGGATGTAACCTGAGAGAGAGGGTGTTACTGTCTCAGCCCTCCCCCAGCTCCAGATGACCTCCCAAGTACTCAGCTCCTTCACCACAGTGTTTTTCTTCTTGTCGAACCAGTTCCTAGTGCAGAGGTTTGAGATCGCCAAGTACTGCAGCTCTGACCAAGTGGAGATCTTCTCCAGCCTGCTGCAGCGCTCCATGTCCCTAAACATTGGTGGGGCCAAGGGGAGCATGAACCGGCATGTGGCAGCCATTGGACCCCGCTTCAAGTGAGTACTTTCCTCCTCTGGGGGGCACAGGGGTGCCCTGTCACTGTCATCAGGGCATGGGTGTGTCATGTCAGGCAGTAGGGGGTGTGTGTGTGTGTCATGGTGGTTCCATACAGTCTGGAGAAAATCTTGCATAGGTTTCCCAAAATGATCAGGATGAGCTTGTCAGAGACATCCTTCCAGATTGCATGGAGGCAGTGAGCTTCTGGCTGGTTATAGCACTTTCCACCCCGACTCCTCTTGTCTGGGCCCTTCTTCCTAGAACTCGGTCTCTGCCAGCCTCTGTCCCAGGCCTATGGTGGCCAGGGTCTGCCCCAGCCTAGGCAGAGTTCAGGCTCTCATGCCTGCTGCCTGCTGCCTGCCCTGCCCTGAGCTCCAGACCATGTCTGCAGAGCCCTCTGGCTGCCTGCTGGGACCACGCTTCTCAAATCAGTTGCAGGGAAGGTCCTGTTCTCTTTTTGTTAATATCCAATCTGTCATGACCTATACTTTTATAAAATGTAACAGGAATGAATTACTAGAAAACGATCTCTACTTTACCATCCCAGCAGTGTGCAGTTGCCATAGCAACGAGCAGGTACTCCCGCTCAGTCTGCCTGCAGTGACACTTGGTGAGCAGCTGACCTGGAGGGTGAGCGATCCTCAAAAACACGCACAAGGAAGTCACCTTGCCCAACTGTGCCCCGCTCCTGTCCTCCCTTCCTGCCCTCTGCTCTCTCATGTATCCAGATGCAGATAGTTTTGGTTTTCCCGCGACGTGTCTGGGCTCTCGTGCTTGCTTTCACATCCAGTCCTCACTTCACCTCATACTTTCACTTTGACCAACTGGCTACCTCGCTGTGACTCTGCTTCCTTCCACAGGCTGTCCCCTGTAGCCCGCATTAGGAGTGCCAGCTGGCATCTGCGTCTCTGGCTAGAGTAGATGGCCCTCTTTGGGGAGGCCTCGTTGCACTACGCCCCTCTGCCTGCACCAAACTTGAACCCAGCCTGCTGTCCACGATTCCCCCAGAAACCCCAGTCCTGGCTCCTATACCTGTAAACCCCGATCCCCTACTCCTGCCTCTTGAGAAGGTGCTCCTCTTCAGGGCCATCTTGCTGCCAAACCTCTCAACAGCTGCCTCCCCTTGGGAGGGCCCCCTTAGAACTAGATCCTTCTTTTGTGGGGTTTCTGTGGATTTTTACTCTAGAAAGATTTCTGTATCTCACTCACCAGGGGAACCTACCCCGAATTCTAAGCTCCCTGCAGGCAGGAACAGTTCCTTCCCATTGTCCCTCACATCACCTTGCCCAGGAGCTAGTTTAACGGGAACCGGGTACTTGAGAAATTATTTTCTCATTATTTATTTTTTGTGCTACTAGGGATTGAACCCAGGTCCTCATACTTGCTAGGCAAACAGTCTTATCGCTGAGTTGTACCCCCAGAGCCCCCTTTTAAAAATTTTATTTCAAGATAGGGTCTCGCTGTCTTGCTCTGGGTTGGGCTGGGATTTGTGATTCTCCTGCCTCAGCCTCCCAGAGTACAGGAATTACAGGCACGTGCCAGCACTTTTTTTTCTTTTTAACCTGAATTAAATATTGTCCCTTTGTCACACCTTCAGGTGACTACATCTCAGGAATTAATCTGCAGATAGTTTATGAGAGTGATGTTTCTGATACTGGCCAACCAGCATACAGGTTATTCATTTTTCTCTGAATAAAACCAAAGGTTTAATAAATAAATAAATCATAGCTTGGTATGGTGGCATGTGCCTGTAATCCCAGCACTCTGGAATGCTAAGGCAGGAGAATCACAAGTTTGAGTTCAATTTAAGGATTTAGCAAGACCCTGTCTCAAGATAAAAAATAAAATTAAGCTATGCATGGTAGTGCTGAGGTAGGAGGATCACCCTGAGTTTGAGGCCTGCTTAGGCTGCATAGTGAGTTCAAAACCAGCCTAAAAAACCCAAATATATGTATGTGTGTGTGTGTGTATATATATATATATATATATATATATATACACACACACACACACACATATATATATGTATATATATATGTATATATATGTATATATATGTATTTATATGTGTGTGTGTGTGTGTGTGTGTGTGTGTATATAATTTTAAAGGGAGCTGAGAATGTTAACTCAGTGTAAAGGCCCTGCGTTCAATCCAGGCTAGAGTAGATGGCCCTAAGTAGAAATCTTTCTTGATTGGTCAAGGCTACACTTCTGTGGTAAATTGCTTGCCCAGCATGGGCAAGACCCTGGGTTTGACCCGCAGTGTTACAAAAAAAAAAATTCTTTCCTGAGACCTTTCGGGTGCAAGAAATCTGTGACTGGAACTGCCTGGCTGATGCTTCTGTCTTAGCTCTGCCATCCAGAGGCAGGCCCTGATCTCAGGCGCTGCACGGGTTGCTTTGCAGCCTAGTGCACCTTGAGGCTCAGGCCTAAGCAAGTTTCCCACTCTGACTGGGCCTGGGGCTCTCTCTCAGACTGCTGACCCTGGGGTTGTCCCTGCTGCACGCTGATGTTGTTCCAAACGCGACCATTCGCAATGTGCTTCGTGAGAAGATCTACTCCACCGCCTTTGACTACTTCAGGTACTTCCCCAAGTTTAATGAGTGTGTATCCAGGGACAGTCTCACCTCCAGGGCCTGTTGTCATGGGAAGAAGTCACTCATAAAATGACAGTTCATGTGCACTGGTTCATGCACTTACCTTGTTTTTCAGTAGTCCTGGTACTGCAGGATTTGAATATCCTCAGCTCGTGCCTGTGTGTGTGCTTGTGCATGTGGGTGTACACATGAGTGTATGTACTTAGAGCCAGACTCCCAAGAAGCTGTATACAAATTTTCCCTTAGTTCAGCTAATTTAAGAGATAAAATGTAGCTGGACACTGTGGTGTGCTCCTGTTGTCCCAGCAGCTCAGGAGGCTGAGGCAGAAGGACTTGCTTGATCCCAGAAGTTTGAGACCAGTCTGGGCAATGGGGTGGGGTAATTTGGCTGGGGAGGTAGGGGAATTGGAGTGGGAGGGTGTATGGTAGACAGAGAAAGAGAGAGTGCCTGGAGGTTTCGTACATAACTCAGCTCATTTGCCATGAGTATAGCACTCAGCCAGAAGCTATAGCCATTGCAGATGGTGGGGGCAGAGAAGAAGGGGCTCTTAAAACCACTGTACTTCCCCACGGGCATCAGTGAAGTCATTGTTGCTGATGAGCAGTTCTGGGCAAATCACTTAACATTAAGGAACCACTTATGTCACCTCTCATTGCATTATATAACTGGCATCTAGTTCCTGTCCAGACATTCACCGCTTGTCCTCTGTGATTGTTTGCAGTTGTCCTCCGAAGTTCCCTACTCAAGGAGAAAAGAGACTACGTGAAGACATAAGCATAATGATTAAATTCTGGACAGCCATGTTCTCAGATAAGAAGTACCTGGCTGCCAGCCAGCTCGTTCCTCCTGGTGAGCATTGCCACCAGCTGTGAAGCTGCTCAGGGGAGGGAAGGGGACAGGACAGGGGTACACTGTGGACAGCCCCATTAGAGCTGGGCAGGAGTGTGTAGGACCCTGCTGAGTGCTGTCCTTGCCATGCTTCATGTCCCTGGAGGCCTTGCACCGGCCTGGCTGCTGCCAGAGACGAGGCCCAGGACAAGCACAGGAGGCTGCGCACATATGCCTCGCACTGCAGCTTCTTCCTCACCAGCTCTGTGCACCGGCGTCTGCTGAGTACCTAATGTGAAGGTGTTGGGCTGAGGCCAGAGTGCCCAGGTGAATACAGCACTGTCCACTGTCATTTGGTAAGAGGCAGTCAGGTGGTGATAACATCAGAAAGAGAACCAGGGCTCCCAGCAGAGCTGGGGGTCAGATCATTTTGCTAAAGCAGTAACATTTGGGCTGAGTCTCAGAGGATACACAGAAGTTATCCAAGGTGGACAGTGATGAGGAGCTTTCAGGGTCAGAGAACAGACTGTTCCACGAGACGCACAGAAGCTTATGCTAGGAGTAAACCTCTAAACAAACCATATCTCTGCGCTCTGCGCATGTAGCTGTTCACAAACCACATGTTAGGGGATGGGACAGGGTTTTCTCTAGGCAGAGCCACAGCTGACCAGCTCACTTCCAGGATGAGGAAAAAATCATTAAAAGCAGACAGAGTTCCTCTCTCTTTTTTAATATACTCTTCTTTTCTTCACTTTTTAAAAATTGTTTATGCAGATTAACAAGTTTCATTTTGGCAGATACATACATGCACATACTTTAGTCATATTCACCCTCATATCACCCTCTTCCCACCAGAGCCCCCTAGTTTCACGTTTTTGGGGAGGGGTTTCCTAGTGTGTAATATATCTTGCACATATCCATCCCCCCATTATACCCCTCTCCCTCCTCTTACTCCCTTCCCCTTGTCTAATAGTTTTCCTTCTACTTTCTCGTTATCCTTTTCAGATCCCACGTATTAGGGAGAACATGCAGTATTTGTCTTTGAGCCTGGCAACAGTGATTTTCTAAAGCACCTGTCTGGCTCCACTTAGAATGGGGCAAACAACCCATGTAGCTGAGGATGATGGTGCACACCTATAATCTCAACACTTGGGAGGCTGAGGCAGGAAGATTGCTGCAAGTTCGAGGCCAGCCTGGACTACATAGTTTAAGGCCAGCCCAAATTAGCAAGACCATGTCTCTAAAACACAAAACAACAACAACGCCACCCCAAAACATGTAATATGCCCCCATAGATACTCAGGTTACTGCTATATCAAAGAACAATGCAGTGCTGTTGATCAGATAACTGCTACCATCTCTCAAGAAAATGTCGGAGCTGGGCATGGTAGCCAGCTCTGGGAGGCTGAGGCAGGAAGATCACAAGTTCAAGCCCAACCTGGGCAACTTAACAACTTAGTGAAACCCTGTCTCAGATAGCGAGATAGATAGATAGATAGATAGATAGATAGATAGATAAATACTCAGTCAGATATTCTAGGGATGTAGCTTAGTATGAAGGCCTTAAGTTCAATCCCCAGTACTGGGGGACCAGGAGAGAGAGAAAAGAATGATGGTACATTATTTGTTTTATTGTAGTTTGAAGGCCACCAGAAATATAATGCATTTTAGGAATATTTCTATCTAGAATGATTAGAATAAAAAATGTGCCAGATATTTGAAAAACCTGCTGTCTGGAAGGGTTTATTTTGCAGAGTCCTTTGTCCATCTAATGCTGTAGAAGGCACCTACTCTACCCCTTGTGACCTTATCTCTGGTGAAAATTCAAGTTTTTTTTCGCAGAATCAATGATATGTTTGCCCACAGATAACCAGGACACTCGAAGCAACCTGGACATAACTGTGGGCTCTCGGCAACAGGCCACACAAGGCTGGATCAACACCTACCCTTTGTCCAGTGGCATGTCAACCATTTCCAAGAAGTCAGGTTGGTGGCAGGTTTGCTTCTATGTCTGTCACATTTGAGTCCTCATCCTGGTGACCTGATGAATGCTTAGATGGTGGAATCGAAAGCTTCTTTTGGGTTCTAGAAACACAGAGACCACACCTGTGCTTTGTCCTTCCCTAGGGATGTCTAAGAAAACCAACCGGGGCTCCCAGCTGCACAAGTACTACATGAAGCGCAGGACACTGCTGCTATCCCTGCTGGTAAGGTCCATGGCTGCAGCCACCGGTTGTTGGGAGCCAACACAGCACCCTGGGGCAGGGGTTACATGTGGCCACCTGCAGAAGATGCATTGGACATTGTGTCTGGTCTCACCAGGCTACTGAGATAGAGCGTCTCATCACTTGGTACAACCCGCTGTCAGCCCCAGAGCTGGAGCTGGACCAGACTGGAGAGAACAGCGTAGCCAATTGGAGGTCCAAGTACATCATCAGCCTAAGTGAGAAGCAGTGGAAGGACAACGTGAACCTTGCTTGGAGCATCTCTCCTTACTTGGCCGTGCAGCTGCCAGCCAGGTGGGTCCCTGGTCACCCCAGCCTCCCTGGAGGTCCAGTGCAAGGTCCTGCTGTCTCGGTCATGAGTGCTGAGGAGCATCATGTGGCCTCCACTGAGACATTTGGGAAGCCATCAAGAAGGCCAGTCTTCTAACCCAAGACACTCAGTACAGAGATTACAGTGACCCTTTTGCTCTTGTCAGAGTCCTAGTTGGGGTGCTAGAATACCCCAGACCCCGAGGAAGTAATGTCAGAGTGAATTTAGGGCCATAGTTGATTCGCGAATGTTACTGCTCCAGGGACATGGGCTGCAGAAACAGGCTGATGGAGGGTTTGGTTTCTTCCTGGAAGTCATTTTTCAGTAGGCGGCTTAGAGGAGATATCTGCCACAGCTGGAAGCCAAGTGTCCTGTGAACTGTCCCGTGGCGGCTCCACAGGGACAAAACTCTCAGACCTACAGTAGAGGAGGAGGACTGCAGAGGCTCCCATGACACAATCCCTCTAGATAGTCCCCCACCTCTGTGGATACATCTGGAGTAGATATTTCTTCACTGGAAGCCCAAACTGGCCTCTTTACTGTTTCTTCCTACTGGTCCTAATTTGACCCTCAGGAGCAGAACCATAGACCAGTTTTCTTGTATTGTTTCTTAGCACTGTGCTTATGAAAAGTCTTCCTTGCATTAGCTTGGGGCAGTAACACCTGCAAACTCAGGTCTGCTCCCTCACCAGGTGAGGTGTCTTGTGGCCTTGGACTGTGAACTAAGACACTGACCTGATACAAGGTGTCATGGTGCATGTCTGTAATCTCAGTACTCAGGAGGCCGAGGAAGAAGAATCATTGCAAGTTTGAGGCCAGCCTGGCTACACAGTGAGTTCAAGTCCAGACTGGACTACATAGCGAGACCTTGTCTCAAAGACACTGACATGAGGAGGGACTACTATATAAACAGTCAGGTTAAAGAGGTGCAGTATTGAAGAAGAGTAAAAGGTAGGTTCTAAAGACAAGGACTCTATAAAGAGGCCCTTTAAATGCTGAGCATAGATTAATTCCTGTTTAAGAAAGTCATGGCATTTCCTCATAGCTGACCTATTAATGTTCTTTTTCAAACACTTGTGTTCAGACTGACTAATGTATTAGTAGCAGAGGACATTTAGATGTCACTAATAGGGCTCTGAATCCTTCCAGTTCAGCATTTTCCTCTCGATCCCCTCCCTCCATGGCACGGTGGCCTGCTGCCAAGGCCACCCTGCCCATACCTCTGTGTGCTGTAGGTTCAAGAACACAGAAGCCATTGGGAATGAAGTGACCCGTCTCGTTCGGTTGGACCCTGGAGCTGTCAGTGACGTCCCTGAAGCTATCAAGGTAGCACAGCCCCCACCTGGCCTAGGTGCAAACTGAGTCTAGAACTGGGCCCACGATGCCTGGACATGAGAGGCAGCCAGGAACAGAGTCTGGGTGACCTGCATTTTCCACTTCTAGTATGTGGCATTTATTATGTTTATGGTAGGAAAATTTTAATGTACTTTAACCTAATTGCAACTACACTGTAACATAATGCATCAGAAACATTTTTTGCATAGTTATAAATGGTTTATGATAATCACTTTCTGTGTACATCCTTGTAATATGTGCCATGGGCTGGATATCCTAGAGGGACCCCAGGGACTGCCTGAGCCACCCATCTCCTCCTTCTCTCCCTAGTTCCTCGTGACCTGGCACACCATTGACGCCGATGCTCCGGAGCTCAGCCATGTGCTATGCTGGGCACCCACAGACCCACCCACAGGCCTCTCCTACTTCTCCAGCATGTACCCTCCGCACCCTCTCACAGCGCAGTATGGGGTGAAAGTCTTGCGGTCCTTCCCCCCGGTGAGCCATGGGGAGAGAAGACACAGTTTCGCTGTCAAGCTGGGAGGGACCCAACTGTGCCTGTCCATCCTAGAACATGTCTTCATTCCTCATTTCTGTTCAAGTAGTTGTGAGGGATAGGTTTAATTCTAATTCACATGTGTTTTCTAGTCATACTTGCTTTTTAGCTTTAAATATGTGTTTAAGTTCAATGAGAAACTTTACTTGAGTTTGGTTCCAGAAGTAAGCAGACATCTCATGGCAGTGCACCTATGCCTCTTACCCCAACAGCAAATTCGTTTTTTTTTTTCCTTCTGGTAGTAGATACTGAATCCAAGGCTTTTGGACTAAGCTACCTACCCAGTCCTGTAATTTTTTTTTTTTTTAGGGTTTTGCTAAGTTTCCCAGGCTGGGGTCAAATTTGCAATCCTGCCTCCACATTGCAGAGTGTTAGAATTGTGGGCATATGCCATCAGACCTGCTTCCAACAGTGAACTCTTGGGGGCCCAGAGGAGGTGAGGGTGACCAATGGAGTGAGGGTCTGTAGAATGTTCTGGAGCCTCACTCACTGCAGCCCGGCACCTCTAGTCTAACCTTCAGCCCATTTCCCTAAGGGAGACTCCTCTCCTTGTAGCTGAAGGAGACTTATTCCTTCTACTTTATGTTTACATTCCTTCTACTTTATTCCTTACATTATGTTTCAAGCCATTGGTCACTTTCCTTGCCAATCCCTGGGTCTTTCCCAGTTCTCAGTCCTGCTGGGGTGCTCTGAGGAGGGCAGCATCCTATGGGAGGAACAGAAGCAGGGACAGGTTTGGTGCCCATCATTGGGGGCCCTAGACCAGTGGTGGTGAACCTGTGGTTGGCTGGCTGTTACCACTGAAAGCTCTAAAAGGTTCGCCATCACTGCCCTAGACCAACTGTGTCGGTTGTTCTAACCTTAATGTTTACAGCCATTTCTTCTCCTGTGCAGGATGCTATCCTGTTCTACATCCCTCAGATTGTACAGGCCCTCAGGTATGACAAGGTAAGACTCTGCTGACACAAGCCATCTTCTGCCCTCCTACAGCTGTGCACATTCCTGCCCTGGGGACACAACCTAGTCCCCAGCTGTCACAAGCTCTGTGGGGCTTCCCTCAGGAACAGGGCTGCTCAGCCATAACCACAGTTCCTGTGCTCCTGTTGCCCCACCGTGAGACTCAGTCTGGCTCTATAGAGTGAGTGGGCTCTGGGCCTTCAACAGCCCCTTCCTCAGGGTAGGCAGACTGTTTTCAGGTCACATAAATTCCCTGAACCAGACTTCCTTGTCTCTTCATTGGGTGGAGGTGAGGATTAGACAAGATAATGTATGTATTAGTCTCCTCAGATTGCCATAGCAAAGTGCCACAGAGCAGGTAGTCATTAATTTTCACACATATCTGGGGCCTGAAAGTCTAAGATCAAGGCATCAGCAGAGTTGGTTTCCTCCTTGGTTCATCGGTGGCATCCTCTTCCTTTGTCTTCCCATGATGTCCTGTGTGTCTTTGTCCTGATCTCTTATGAGGACACTAGTCACACTAACAACCTCATTTTTTTTTTTAATTCGTGGTACTGGGGATTGAACCCAGGGCCTTTGTATTGAGATACATCCCCAGCCCTTTTTTTTGAGACAAGTTTTCACTAAGTTGCTAAATTGCCCATTCTGGGCTTGAACTTGGAATCTTCATGTCTCAGCCTCCCAGAGTGCTGGAATTACAAGTGAGTGCCACCATGCCTGGCTTCATTTTGTCTTAATTACCTCTTTAAAGACCCGGTCTCCAAACACAGTCACATTCTGAGGTGCTTCACAACCAGGAGCCCACACCACCCATGCCTGGGGAGCTCTCAGCCCTGGCTTTAATGGGCACCAGACTCCCCACATTCTGACTTGGCCTTCTCTACCTCAGGCAGGCTGGCTCTCCCTGTTTGCACTAGCTACAGTGGCTGTGAGCCCTGTGGCTGGATATCCCTGGGGCTGGTGTCTTCCCCACAGACCGGCACGGTGCTTCATGGAGGTTCCTGAGAACAAAGAGCTTCTAGGGCTGCAACCAGCCTCTCCTCTCTTAAAAGGTCCCATGGACCCACTTGCCGCCCTAACTACGGGGCTGCCAGCACTCCGACTCTGAGTAGTGATACACGAGCAGCCATGTTCACCTTGCTGGGGACTTAGCTCTGGGGCCGAGATGCCTGCAAGTTACAGAGATGCCTTGATCTGAATGCTGAGAATGCTCACCGCCACTGAGTTGTCCTCCTTTCTAGGTCTTTCTAGCCTAAAGTGCATCATGAGATTATACTGATGCTCCCAATTCAAATGTAGGATAACAGGATGCGTTTTTAAAAATTATTTTTTATTCTGTGTTTGAGCATTTTCACACTGAAAATGTTGGATGCTAACTACACTACCAAATTACTTTTTTGCTTTATCCTATGATGTAGTAATTAGTAGTTTCAGAGCAGCAGGCTGATATTGTTATTTACCCAGTATGACTGTCGAAGACTGGTTTGGATAGTTTTGCTATTTTGTCCTTAACATACTATATTCCCCATTCCAGACGTACAATTAGATTTTGTTGTCTTAAATTCTCATGAAAGGATTCTTTATGGTTATACCAACTCAAGGCTCAGCTAGCTTCATTTGTTTTTTCTTTTTCCATTTTAGAGAATACTTGTGCAGATATAAATACCTAAACATATTTACTTACACTTTTTTTTCTAATAAGGAAGAACAGACCTGGGTATGGTGTCTTGAGCCTTCACATCCAGCTTGGGAGCTGAGGCAGGAGAATCATTTAAGCCCAGGAATTTGAGGCCAGCCTGGACAACATAGCAAGACCCAGTCTGAAAAAAAAAAAAAAAAAAAAGCTAATAAAATGGCCAGGGAAGGAGAGAACAGGACGGAAGTGGCAGACATATACCACATGTAGTAATTTTGACTTTGCAACTCTGTCAGTGTTTACATTTTTATAAAATAAACTTGTATGTAAAAGCACTGCAGGTTGAATATTTCGGATTATCTTTAGATCCATCTGCTGGGTTAGAATTGAGAGACACCTATAACAGTAAGTTACTTGAAGTATTTCCTGTATTAAGCCACTTACCCATCCACATTGGGAACATACATCCAAGGAATATTGTCCCAGATGGGTGGCCACAAGCTGCTGCAAGAAGTACGTGGTCTCTCCTCTGGGAGTCTTCCCTGAGAAGCCAGCCCTCCTTTCTAAACCTAGGGCATGATCATTAAGACTAGAGTTACCTGGTGCGGTACTGCATGCCTATAATTCCAGCTTCTCAGGAAGCTGAGGCAGGAGGATAAGAAGTTTGAGGCCAGCCTGGGAAACTTAGCAGGACCCTGTCTCAAGATAAAAATAAATGAAAAGGGCTAGGGATACAGCTCAGCACTAGGTTCCATCTGATTGTATGTCCCCAGTGGAAAATATGCCCCAGACAAAAAGGCAAAACCATCCAAACCAGTTTTTGGTGATCATATTGGTAGTAACAACATTGGCACTGCTGTTTTGAAATTACTAAATACTATATCATAGGATAAAGCAAAAAAGTAATTTGTTAATGTACTTAGCACCCAATATTTTTAGTACAACAGAAAAATAGAAACAGAACACTGAGTTTACCAGCTGAGTAGTGAGAAATGACTGAAAAGGAAAGAGGAAAGGTTCTCAGGATAGCGACCAATCAGTGTATTAACTCCTGCAGGAAGGAGCTCTGCACTAAATAGAGCTTTCTGGAACGTGTCTGTCACTTAGAAACATCATTCTAAACAAGTGCTTACAAATGAGCTTTTGGTACCAGCCTACTGATTCTGTATTTGAAAAGAACAAAAATTGGTTTGAGAGTCATTCTTAAGTCCAAGAGAAGGCAGTCAAGGGGAGAAACACTGAGTCAGGCCTATATTGGGGACCTCACCCCCTTGGGTCTCAGCTTTCTAGGTGGAACTTGGCCTGGCCCCGGGCTGGACTTGCCACTGACCCTGGAGAGCTCACCCATACAGAGGGAGCCACACGGCCAAGCACTAGGAGTTAGCACCTGCACCAGTTAGAAGGATCTGTCCTGGCAGAGAGGGGACCTCAAGCCCGGGCTGACAGTGACCTTGCTCTCCTGCAGATGGGCTATGTACGCGAGTATATTCTGTGGGCAGCGTCCAGATCCCAGCTCTTGGCACACCAGTTTATCTGGAACATGAAAACTAACATCTACCTAGATGAAGAGGGGCATCAAAAAGACCGTGAGTATTTTGTCCTCTTTCCTTAGGCCTCTCTTCCCATCTTCAACACCTTCAGCAGCTGCCCTGGTCTCCAGAGCCCTCATGGGCTATGTTGCCCTAACCAATACACCATTCTGCTTCCCAGCCTTTGGTGAGGTACTTCTCACCATTTAACAGCCTTTGTACACGACATCCAGGTGCCATGCTTCAGCTCCCAAGTGTGTGAGTCCCCTGCTGGGGAGCTGCTTGCCTGTGCTAGTGTCAGTGTCATCCTGGGTCCGACACAGCCTGTGACTGAGGAAGGGTGGTTAGCTCTGCATGGTGATTGTCAGAGTACCCTCTGGACCCTTCACACTCTTAAAACTATTGAGACCCTCAAAGAGCCTTGGTTTATGTAGGCATTAGCTGTCTTTAAGAGCCAAGTCCATTCATTACATGTTAACATAAATAACATCTCTCATGAAAATTAATTTCCCCCAAAAAAACTTGGAAGAGAGCCAGACGAATAGCACTGCTTTATGTTTTTGCAAGTCTCTTTTTTTGGTGCATGTCGGGTCTGGCTTAATAGAAAGCAGCTGAATTTTCATTCTCTTTCTGCTTCTGCTCTTAAACTGTTAATAGTACTGTTTGTTGTTTTGGTTGAAGTGAGTGCAGGAAATTCAGCCTTACACAAGCATGCAGTTGGAAAAGGGAGGAGTATTTTAGTAGTCTCTGTGGATAGTCTTGATCCAACACCAAACCCCACAAGTGGTCTTTTATTAAAGGCTAATGGCAATGAAGCATCTGAAGAACTACTTGGGAGCTCTGCGCTGTGTCCCATTCAAGATCTTTGGTGGTCCTCCCACCGGTACCCAGCAAGGCTTTTGTGGTTTGGTGGTCGGGTGGTGGTGCTGGGGATGGAACCCAGGGCCTCAAACATGCTTTACTGATGAGTGACACCTCCAGTCCTGGGCAGGCTTTTTTAACACCAAACAGTGATCATTTATAAAAATATTGGTCCAAATCTTTGAAACATTCATACATTTCGTTATACAGTACTGTCATATGTCCCATAACAGTACTGTCAGTGACAGTCCACACATACAACAGTGATCCTGTATGATTATAGTTGAGCTTAAACCTATCACCTAGTGATTTCATAACATCACAGCACACCACACTCCTCAGGCACTTGTGATGCTGGTGTAAGCAAGGCTACTGCACTTCCAGTCCTAGGGAGAGAAAGAGGGAGAAAATGATGTTCAATGAAAAAAGGGGCAAATTCACTTGAATGTCAATTGCCAGGTGCTTCAAATCTAGCATTGTACTGTGTGTAAATACCATCGCATAGAATATTAAAACGACAAGTCCTCAGTTGTAGAGTTTAATAAAAATTAGTTTGTATTACTTCTTCAGGGACATGCCCAAGTGCTGCTGGCTTTTTTTCTTTCTTACTGCAAGTATGCAGCAGTGAGGAATCCATCACCACTGTGGCACCTTCCCCTGCCTGGAGCGCCACTCAGGTGCCAGCACCTTTCCTTCCAGCATGGCAGTGTCTGCAGTGAGGGCGATGATGGCATGTGACAGCCTTATACCCTTCCACAGAGTGCACTCTACACACCACTATCTGGGTACCAGGAGGCCTGAGTGTCTGGGTTCCCCCGAGGGCCCTTGTAGCAGCCATAGCGACCCAGCCTCTTTGTCTTCTCCTCAGCTGACATTGGTGATCTCCTGGAACAATTAGTGGAAGAGATCACAGGCTCCCTGTCCGGTCCTGCCAAGGATTTCTACCAGCGAGAATTTGATTTCTTTAATAAGATCACCAATGTGTCAGCAATCATCAAGTAAGTGGCAGCGCTTCAGAAACCGTCTTCAGGGATATCTTGTAACTGTCCCTACCCCTTGCTGGAATTGCCTGGGGAGCTTTAAAAAAATACCTGTGCCTGCCCCCACTTCTTACTCAAACCAGGTGAGTAGGGATCCTTGTAGTGAGGCCTCTGCTGATTCTCATGCACAGCCAGGTTTAGGGAGCTCTGCTCTCAGTCATTCAAGACAACATGCACAGCCAGGCCCTTTAAGGAAACACATTTTTGTTTCAATCCCCACCTTGTCCCACAGTTAGGATACTCTGCCTTCTCTGTACTCCGGGAAAACCAGATCCCCATAGTCCTTATCATTATTTGCCTGGACACTCAATGCATGTGGATCTGACACCATGCTTGGTTGTCAGTGGCATTGTCCATATGTATGATACAGGGCCCTGAAATTGTAGACATTGACCACATGCCCAGGGTGGCCTATGCGCAGGGCACTACACACAGCACTTCTCAACCTTGCTCCCCAGGGTATTTCCATTGTGCAGGCTGCTCCTGTCTTGGTCACCTGGAGGCCCAGCCGTGTCTCCAGTGTCCCTTTCCTGGCCTGGGTGTTGAGCAGAACAGCAATGCTGGTAGTTTGTATCCCACAAAGACAAAGTGTTGGGGAAATGCGTTAGGTTCACATCAGTGTAACAAGATACCTGGGATAATCAAAGAGAAAAGGGGTTTGGGGTATAGATCAGTGGTTCAGCATGTGCAAGGCCCTGGGTTTAACCCCCAGCAACAACAAAAAAAGGGCAAAGTTTATTTTGGCTGATAGTGTTAGAGGTTTCACTCCATGGTCAAGTGGCCCTGTTACTCTTGGGACTGTGGTGAGATAGCACATCATGGGGCGAACACATAACAGAGGAAGCTGCTCATCTCCTGGTAGCCTGGAATTAGAGAAGGAGACTGGTGTCCCACAGTCCCCTTCAAGGGGTGCCCTACTGACCTCAGACCTTCCACTAGGCCCCTCTTCTTACAGGTCCCCACCTTCTTCCAGTAGAGCCAAGCTGAGGATCAAGCTTTTAACACATGGGCCTTTCGAGGATATTCCAGATCCAAACAAGAGCTCATCATCATGTGACAGGCACATGACTCCAGTCCCCCACTGCCATCCAAATCCTAAGGCAGGATGCCAAATGCAGCAAGTAAATTACAGAGATACAATTTGAGCCCAGAACTGTCGGTCCCCACACCTGTCTGTCTCCCCAGTACCTCAGACAGCAACACACGCATACCGCACATGAGCAAGGGGAAGAGCCAGAAAATAGCTCTACTTTGGTCCCCTAGTGAGAAGTCTGGGGCAGGCACCTCTGCAGATGGTTTCCTGACAACCTGAGCCTGACAAGGCCAGGAGTAGCTTGAACTGGAAGAGACGAATGGAGAAGGAAATCCAGATTGGAATCCCAGAGGGTAGTTCCTACCAAAAAACAAGCAAAGCATTTGTCTTGTTTCTCAGGCCCTACCCTAAAGGCGATGAGAGGAAGAAGGCTTGTCTGTCAGCCCTGTCTGAAGTGAAGGTTCAGCCGGGTAAGCGGGCAGCCTCAGGAGGCCAGCAAGACAGGAGGGAGCCACAGCTGTCTCTGGGTAGTGTGGGGCAGGCGTGGAGACAAGAATTTGGCTAGCTGCACACAAATGCTAGGGCCCTTGGGCTCCTGATGCTATAGAAAAGGGCTGCTTCTAGTCTTCTTATTGGGTGCATTTACTGAGAAAGGGGAGCCCCAGTTATGAGGCAAACTCAAAAATGGAGGGGGAATGGGAAGGGTGGTGGGGTGGGTGGAGGGAGAGCGGGGTAGCTGCACACCACTGAGGAACAGCAAGGCAGTGTCTGCTCAGCACATTCTCTTGGAGAAGCATCTCCAGGGATTGGTGGCTTTGTTAGAGGTTCAGAAGGATCCTGAAGTATCACAGCCAGGGAGGATGGACCCATTCCATCCACCGTAAAGTCACTGGTGTCACAGAGGAGGGACAGAGGCCCCTCTGGGAGTAAAGTGACTGCAGGACGAACTCTGCATTGGGAACTGGTTGTGGCTTTTCCTCGGTCACACGTGGGCGCCCTTTGCCTCCTCTGTCCCTGCAAAGGCTGCTACCTGCCCAGCAACCCCGAGGCCATTGTGCTAGACATTGACTACAAGTCAGGGACGCCCATGCAGAGGTGAGTGCCTGTCCCTCTGTCCCACCTGGAAGGTTTCATGTGCTGTATCATGAGTGCTGCATTCTTTTGTTTTCAGTGCTGCAAAAGCCCCATATCTGGCCAAATTTAAGGTGAAACGATGTGGAGTCAGTGAACTTGAAAAAGAAGGTCAGTAGAGAGTTCTGCTTTAGCTTGAGATCTAAATGTTTTTCCTGGGTAATGCCAGTTTCTTTTGGCACAGGTTATCATCAGCTCCCTGTAAAGGTAGTGTCTGCTCATTCATCTGCCTCCAGTCAGCCTTGCCTCTCCTGGAAGTTAGCTGGTGTGTCCAGGAGGCCCCTTCGTGAGGCTGAATGGTTTGGGCCTTTACAGGGCTTGCTAGGTCCTGGGGGCCAGAAATCCACCATCAAGGTGTCAGCAGGGCCATGGCTCTAAGGCAGGATTCTTCCTTTCCTCTTGCAGTTTGGTTACCAGCAACCCTGGTGTTCCTTGGCTCACACTGCATCACCCAGCCTCCATCTCTCTCCACATGTCCTTCTCCCCTGTGGTTCTGTGTCCCAACTTCCTTATATGGACTTCCTAATCCAACATGACTTCATCTTAACTTGATGACATCTAGTTCCAAAATAGTGGTGTATGCCTGTAATCCTAGCACTGTGGGGGGCTGATGGAGGAGGATGACACGGTCAAGCCTAGCTTGGGCAATTTAGTGAGACCCAGTGTCAATATAAAAACATTTTTTAAGAAAGAGTTGGGGTTATAGCTCCAGTTCAACCCCTAGTACTGGAATGGAATGCAGCTCAGTATGAAGGCCTGAGATCAATCCCCAGTACTGCACAAGAAAAACAAAACACAACATAGGGCTCTTGTTTTTTAGTTCAATTTAAGCCAGAATGTTCTTAGGAAAAAGCTCCTGTCTCAATAATTCCAGCACCCATGACATTTCTTGTTGGTCCACAAAGACTTTGCAGAAGTGACTCCCGGGATTCCTGGGGTTCTTTCTAGGAATATGAACAGGGTTTGCCCTGCACTCTTAAAGGGCTTCTCACTGTCCTCTGGCTGACAAGTGGCCTCTCTGTCCCACCCACAGGTCTGCGGTGCTGCTCAGACTCAGAGGATGAGGGCAGCAGTCAGGAGGCTGACGGCCAGAAGATCTGTTGGCAGGCAGCCATCTTCAAAGTGGGGGACGACTGCCGGCAGGTGACAGAGCAGGGCCAGGGTCAGGCTCCAAGCACACCAAAGAGGGGAACCTCATATGCAAAAGCATGAATCTTTGCTTCCCTTCATTTGGTTCAGGTATTCATGGAATAAGCTAGGGCTTCTGCCAAACCCGGAGGCCTCTCCTTCCAGCCATCCTCCTGTTCTACCTCCCGGGTCAACCTGGAGGGAAGAGGCCTGAGGCAGGGAGGTCCTTCACATGCCCTCCGGGCAGCACTGCTTTATGCCCAGCCCGCTTAGCCCCAGGTGCAATAAGACAAGGCCCTCTAGACCCCCTTATTTTGTGGCTGCTCAGACTTTGCCCTGGGTGAGCCTCAAGGGGCTGTGGCAGTTCTGTGGGCCAGGTGCAAGGGGGAGGTAAATGGACCCCGTTGTGTACCTCTCTGGATCCCAGGACATGCTGGCTCTGCAAATCATCGACCTCTTCAAGAACATCTTCCAGTTGGTTGGCCTGGACCTTTTTGTTTTTCCCTACCGTGTGGTAGCCACTGCCCCTGGGGTAAGTTCCCTGAGCAGGAGGCCAGCAGGAACATGCCAGTGCCTCCTGCCTGGCAGTCCTCAAGACTCGCCCTTCTTCTGTCCCTCCCTAGTGTGGGGTGATTGAGTGCATCCCTGACTGCACCTCCCGGGACCAGCTTGGCCGCCAGACGGACTTCGGCATGTACGACTACTTCACCCGCCAATATGGGGATGAGTCCACCTTGGCCTTCCAGCAGGTAGCGAGCAGGCAGGGCCTCAGTCCCGGGGCTCTGCACTTGGGTCACACTCCTCTCAGCCACCTGTCGGTCAACACCTGCTTCCACCCTTTTCTTTTCATGTTAGAGGATAAAACCTTCCTTGGGTGTCACAGGAGCCTAGAGCTGGACTCCCCAGGAGAAAGCAAACCTGAGTGTAGGAGGAAGCGCCTGCTGCCCCTGTACCCCAGACAAAGCCAAGCTCTGCTTCTGGGGTGGGCATAGCTGAGGGGAGCACCTACAGGCCTGGGGACGGAGCCATTGTGAGCCCACAGCTCTCTCTGCACAGGCACGCTACAACTTTATCCGAAGCATGGCTGCCTACAGCCTCCTGCTGTTCCTGCTGCAGATCAAGGACAGGCACAATGGCAACATCATGCTGGACAAAAAAGGCCACATCATCCACATCGGTCAGCCAGGCCTCAGTGCCACCCTCCTCTCCCTTCACCCTCCAGGTGGGGGGGTGGCACCCCAAAGAGGGGAACAGGCATGCCTTGGGCCACTCAGGCGGGAGGGGTCAGGGTGAGCATTCACGTCCAGCCCGTTGGCTACCAGGCTGTCCTGTTGTGGAGGGTGCCCAAACTGGGGGCCAGAGCGGCAGCAGAGCTCTAGAGCTCTGGGTCAGAAGCTGGAGCCGACAGAGCTGGGCCTGTCCAGGCTCAGTGCTGTCTCTCTGCTCGCACCTGGCACCTGCCTCCACTTCCAGCTCTCAGTCATCTGCCTGCTGCTCCCACACAGTCCATGGCCATTCCTTGTGGGCGTTCCTGGTATCTTTGAATCCTCTTCTGTTCCTTGATTAGAGACCACCCTGTCTCTGCCTACCCTCACACCTGCCCCAGTTACAGGGCTCTTTGGGGTTTTGCAGACTTTGGCTTCATGTTTGAAAGCTCACCGGGTGGCAACCTGGGCTGGGAACCTGACATCAAGCTGACAGACGAGATGGTGATGATCATGGGAGGCAAGATGGAGGCCACGCCATTCAAGTGGTTCATGGAAATGTGTGTCCGTGGCTACCTGGCTGTGCGGTAAGCCCTAGGGTGAGGGAAGGGCAACCAGGTGGACAGCCCCTCAAAGGTGGCAAGGATACGGGAATCAGAGCCAGAGATAGAGGGGTACTGGGGCACCTTGTGCCCCAGGCCTTGCCTCCTGGTCACCAGTAGCACCTGGTCACCAGTACCAGTAACTTCCCTTCATCTTGCACCTCCAGCCCCTGTCTGCCTTCTCCTCTCAGCCTGGAGCTCCCCCCAGTGCATGCTGGGGGCTTGTACTGCCCTGGTTTCACATGATGTGTCACCTGGCCAAGACCCCACAGCAGTGGTAACACTCAACAGCAGACCGTGTGACAAAGGCTGCCATGGAGGGAAAAGTCCAGCAGGAGGCTGTCGGGAGCAGCTGGGCCCAGGATTACCCTTCCTTCCCCATCTCTCCACAGGCCCTACATGGATGCGGTGGTGTCTCTGGTCACTCTCATGTTGGACACAGGCCTGCCCTGCTTCCGTGGCCAGACAATCAAGCTCTTGAAGTAGGTTCCTCAGCAGACACACAGGACATTTGTATTGGCTGAGGCTTCACCTATGATGGGAACCTTTGGACTGTCACTGCCTTGGCACCCCAGAGATAGTGCTCCTGGGTGAGACTCACCAGGCCATCTTGGCGGGATATACTAGCTTCTCCTGGCCATACTGAGGACATATGTAGGCACCCTTTAGTTCCTTGAGGAACCAGTGCTCAGCCCTGGGGCTGTAGTGGCTCAGATCCCTTGTCCCCAGCCACGGGGCCACCTGGGCCCAGGAGATACTGGAAAGGTGGTTCCCCAGATTTTTTTTTTTTTTTTTTTTTTGGTGCTGGGGATCGAACTCAGAGCCTTGTGCTTGCAAGGCAAGCACTCTAACCACTGAGCTAAATCCCCAGCCCCCAGCCCCAGCTTTTGGACTCTGGAGGATACATTTTCAGGGCATAGCCCTCAGACGAACATATTCCCACAAATGCAGAAGTGCCTGACACAGGCACTGATACGGGATGTACTACTGTGGGGTAGGCATGGCAGCCAGCAACAACCCCTGCTTGGTCTCTCCCCAGGCACAGGTTTAGCCCCAACATGACTGAGAGAGAGGCTGCGAATTTCATCATGAAGGTCATTCAGAACTGCTTCCTTAGCAATAGGCAAGTCACCCCACCTGCCCTTCTCTCCTGCCATGGGAATTTTGGGGGAGCAAGAGGTACTGGTTTAGAGGGGCTGGGGGAATGCTGAGGTGAACACCTGGCAGAGGTTGAAGTTAGGAAGCTGTTGTCCACCTGGGGCAGGGCTTGTGGGGTCAAGGAGTTATGGGGGCACAGTTCGGAGTGGCTTTGGTACTTAGGGCAGGGACACTCTGTCAGGCATTGCTGTGATAGGCATGAAGGCATTTAAGGAGAGCCTGAGAGGAGGGCTGAAGACAGAGCCCAGGTTGAGGGGCTCATGTGGATGAGAGTCAGAGGTGGCTTTGAGGGAACATGAAGAAGGTGGTAGATGAAGGGAACAGCTGTGAGAATCTGGGATCTGTCATCAGAGGGATCCCCTAGAGATGGGGCCACAGACTGCATCACGGGACACAGCATCCAGAGCAGGGGGAGGAACTACTGGGTGAGCCTGAGAAGTAGTAGAGACCCCATTCTGGGTACCCACAAGGTCTGGTGCCCTAAGAAGAGAAGGGCCAAGGGCAGCTCAGGCTGGGCCACGAGGCTGGAGCCATGGTGGAGAAGCAAAAAATGGCCCAAGGTGGATGGAGGAGTACCTAGGGAAAGAGGCATCCAGCAGCATCGCTGAGTCAAAGGGGCTGGGAAGCAGAATGAGGGGGTGACAGGCCAGATGACTCAAGGTCCAGCACATGGGTGGGAAGGCAGGAAGAAGTGCAGACACAGACAGCTTCCCTTCACTCTCACCTCCCCTCTCACCTTCTAGGAGCCGGACCTACGACATGATCCAGTACTATCAAAATGACATCCCCTACTGAGGGGCCTCTGGAGCTTAGCAACACTCCTCCCTTTGTGGCCCCTCCTGAAAGCCACCCACAATCATGGAGTCTGTGAGCACCTCTGCCCCCAGCTCGCCCTCGAGAAGCTCCCAGCCAGGGGCCTGGCCATTTCACCCAGCAGAATTGTTTTATAGGAAAAACCAACCCAGCATGCCCCATGTGGTGATGCTTCAGTGTCACCAGAGACTAAGTAGACAATCATCTCTATGCACAGGTGTGAATCCTTGCACTGGACACATTCCCTACCTGTCTTATTACATAGGTACATGATGTATTTTCTTGTGTCTAAAAAATAAAACAGAATAGTAATTGTTTCTTAATATTTAACCAGTGTGGGCAAAATCACACCCCTAAGTTCAATTCTAGCAATATGACAAATTACACATAACAGAAACTAAAAATGCTGTTATGCTATTGGAGGGAGTCTAAATCCATAAGCTATCAAGAAAATAAGCAGGGATTACTGCTCCAGCCTTCACATTCTTAAAATGTGCTGGAGATGTGGCTCAGTGCAAAGCATATAAAGGATATGGTAGAATTTGGAGGCTGGAGCTCAGTGGTAGACACTTGACTAGGAATAAATTACCAAAACACATATGCAGTGACTTGTTATGTCCCAGTCCCAAGTTTGAGGCCAACTTGGGCAACACAGCAAGTCTCAAAAAATTTGAGAAATGGTACTTGTGTAATTAAAAATCAAAACTAATCAAAACTTACAGTCAAGATCAGAGATTAGAAGTCAATTTACAGAACTCAGTGATACGTGTGAATATGACTGCACCCAAAAACACCAAATAATCTAATGAAAGATTCATGTGGAAAAAAACTAGATGTTGAAAGGCCTAAACCAGAGTAACAAAAGTATACACATGTATTTTCTCCAAATTGACATGGTTTTTTCACTACAGTTGCCAATCAAAATTCCAGAAAGTTTTGTAGTGGAAATTGGCAGATTATTAAATTTATATGGGAATGCAAAGGGCAAAGCATAGCTATTTCTCATGGGTGTAATGGCACGTGCCTGTAGTCCCAGCACTTGAGACGCTGAGGTGGGAGGATCCCCATGAGTTTGAGGCCAGCTTGGCCTACATAGTGAGTTCAAGGCATAGTGAGACCCTGTCTCCTCCCAGCCGCCCCCCCAGAAAGCTGTTTGAATAGTGAAGAAAAATAAAGCCTATATGTCAAGACATATTGGTATAAGGAAAGACAAAACAATGAAAGAGCTCAAGTTCAGCCGAGCATCAGAACCAGAGTCAGTTATGGCAGGGACGATGGCATTACCACACACAAAATTTAAATCAGCTGTGACTAAGATGCTATGGGCTGTAATGTATAAAGCACAAAGCGTGCAAGAACATATATGGTCAGTGTAAGCAGAGAAGTGAAAATGCTAAGAACAGAAATGAGCTAAGCCTGGTGGCATAAGCCTGTAATGTCAGTACTCTGGATGAGGCAGGAAGATTGCAGGCTCAAGCCCAGCCTGGCCAATTTAGCAGTTAAGTGAGACCCTGCCTCAAAATAAAAAATGGGCTGAGAGTGTAGCTCAGCACAAAGGCTCTGGGTTTAATCCCTAGTGGTGGGGGCGGGGCAAGAACAGAAACAAAGAATGCCTTTGATGGGCTTATTACCACAAGGCCATGGCTGAAGAGAGAATCTCTGAGCTTGAGGATCTCTGAATAGAAACTGCCAAGGGGCTGGGGCTAGAGCTCAGTGGTAAAACTCCAAGTTTAGCATGTGGAAAGCCCTGGGTTCAATTCTCAACAGCAAAACCAAACATAGGACACTCAAGAACTGCAGGACAACTACAAATGATATAGCACTCAGAATGGCAGCACCAGAAGGAAAATAAGGATGAACAGAAGCAATATGTGAATGACAGATTTTCTCCCAGACATGGTCAGACAAACCACAGATCCAGGATGCTCTCACAAATGACCAGGCAGGCTGAATGCCAAAAAGTCTACACCTAGGCATGCTGTATTCAAACAGGATATCAAAGACAAGACAAGGGTTGTTGTTGTTCTTGAACTGGTTCATCCTTTGCACTGAGCCATGTCCCCAGCCCTTTATTTTGAATCAGGGTCTCCCTGAGTTGCCCAGACTGGGTTTGAACTTTGGTCTTCCTACTGCAGTCTCCCAGAGCTCTGGGATTACAGGCAGGTACCACCACACCCAGCTAAAGACAAAATATTTGAAATAAGCCAGAGAAAAAGCATCTTACCCACACAAGAGCAAAGGTAAAATTTACATTCAATTCTTCAAAAACCATGAAAGCAAGAATGGAATGAAATGCTTAAAACCTTGGGAGAAAACCCAACCTAGAATTCTGCATTCGGAAATACTACTCTTCAGAAGTAAAGGACAGGTGTGGTATCACATGCATGTAATCCAAACACTCAGGAGGCTGAGGCAGGAGGATTGCTGCAAGTCTGAGGCCAGCCTGAACTACAAAGTGAGACCCTGTCTCAAAAAACAACAAAAACAAAAAAGTGAAGGACAAAGACTCTCAAAAACTGGGGGAGGAGATTTGGGGGTTTTGGGGCTTTTTGGTTTGTTTTGGGGGAAAGTTTTGTCAGTAGCTGAGATTACAGGCATGCAGCCATCATGCCAGGGAAAAACTGAGGGAATTTGTTGACAGTAAACCTCCCTTGCAAGAAATGTTAAAAGAAGTTTTATGGAAGGAAGGTCACATGGGTAGAAATTCGGATTCAAATAAAGAAAGGAAGAGCATTAGGAAGTGAATGAGTGAAGATAAAAGGAAACTTATGTTTCTTATTGGTCTAAACAGATAATAATCTGATCAAAATAGTAACAGCACAGCAGCAATGTATTCAATTATAATTCACGTATAAGTAGGATAACAGCTATGATACGAGGGATGAATGGGAGGGAATAGGATTATTTATAAGATACTGCCACTATCGAGTTGGTTTAGTGTTATTTGAAATTGGACTTGGAACAGTTGTAAATGTATATTGCAAACTTTAGGGCCACCACTAAAAATGGCTTAAAAAAAAAAAAGAAGTATGGCCAGACATGGTGGCACATGCCTGTAATCCCAGCTACTCTGGAGGCTGAAACAGGAGTGCAAGTTTAAGATCAACTTGGGCAATTCAGTGAGTCTCTGCCTCAAAATAATATTTTTCAAAAGCCGGGAGATACAGTACAGTGGTAGAGCCCTTTTCTAGCATGTCTGAGGCCCCGGTTCATGCTGCAGCACTGCCAAAATGAAAAGTATAATTGATATGCTAAGGAAGGAAAATGGCGTCACATAAAATGGTCATTTAAAAGCAAAAACAAAACCCGAAGAAAAAGAACAAGATAAAACCAGGAATGAACAAAAGCATCTAACAGAATATTAACAAATATGATAACTATACTGTACACCAACCTGTATCAAATAGTTACTTTGTTAGTGATCTAAGTACATCATTAAAAGTACTTAGAAGAAATCTGGGTGTGGTAGCTCTGGCCTGTAGTTCCAGCTACTACAGAGGCTGAGGCAGAACAATCACTCGAACCCAGGAATTCAGGACCAGATTGGGCGACACAGAGAGACTCCATCTCAAAAAGAAAGGGTGGGGAGGCAGGCAAGGTGGTGCACACCTGTAATCGAAACTATTTGGGAGGCTAAGATAGGAAGACTGCAAGTTTGAACTCAGCCTGGGCAACTCAGTTCAATCCTGTCTCAAAAAGGCCCTGCGTTCAGGCCCCAGGACTACTGCCAAAAGGCCTCTGGAAAGGCAAGGAGAATCAAAGAATTTAGAAGAAAATATGATGTCTCTGTGACTTCCAGAAAAGAATGGATTCTTTAGGTCTCAAAGCACAATTCTTAAATTTGATATGAAGGATTATATAAATAAATTTAACAAAAAGCCTAAAGAATGCCTAAAATCAAAATGAAAGAGATTGGGCTGAGGGTAGTGGTGCACACCTGTAATCCCAGCACACTGGGAGCCTGAGGTAGGAGGATAACAAGTTCGAGCCCCCTCTGGGCAATTCAGCAGTTTAACTGTAGAGACCTAGCTCAGTGTGAAGGCACAGGATTCAATCCCCAGTACCACTACCGCTGCTACCACCACCACCGCCAAAAACTATTTAAAGGTCACTGTAAAAACCTGTGTATATGCACAAAAAGATACACTGAGCAATTTCACTGTTCAGTTTCACTACTATAAAGTAAGTAGAGCAGTACTGGTGTCAGACAAGATAGAACTCAAAGTTCATTTCCACTAAGAACATTTCTCATGAATAAAAAGAAAATTACCCCCGGCGCCCGAAGTCTTGAGAGTTCACTGCTGGCTGTACCCAGGCGCCCGGAAAGCGAAAGGGACCACAGGGAGACAGGCAGCAGGCGCGTGGGGACGGGGAACCCACCCAGAGGGAATCGGGCTGCCGGGACCTGAACGACCACACGCACCAAGGAGAAAGAAATCGGACCCCTCCTACCCAAGGCTCGGGGCCACCGCCGTGGGGTGGGGGAAACGCGTTCGCTAAGAAGTTGGCGACCAGTTTCGGTGTTGGCTGCTGTGCGACAACAGGAGGCTGCGGGAAAGGCCGGCCCGAGACCCGCGACTCTTCCGAGACAAGGCCCACCGGGAAGGCCTGGCACCCTCTGAGCCGAAGTGCTCTAGCCAGTCAGGAGGGACACGCGACCCCGCCCTCAGCCGTCTCCCCCGGGCGCCCCAGGAACCACACGGGAGA